>NAPT01000381.1:0-27770 GCA_002927785.1 Cladonia uncialis
GATTATAAAGATATATTTAAGACTATATTTAGCTATATTTATTAATTTTAAAATAATTTTATTAGTTAGTTAAATAAATAATAGAATTTTTATACTCTATTAATTATTAAGATTAAATATATTATTTAATTAAATATTATAAAGAAAGCCCTCTTTCTATTATAATTACTAGAAGAGTTAGAATATAATAAGAATAATATAAAATTATTAAGATTATTAAAGAATAATTAATTAGCTATTAAGATAGCTAGTAATTTTATTAATTATTTAAAAATTAAGTATATTAAAAATAAATACCACTTTGTATATAAATTAATAGTAGAAATTAGAGATTTAGTAGTGAATTATATTAATATTATAAATAAGTTGGCTGATAATATAATTAAGTTATTAAATTTTTAATTTTTTTTTTTTTTTAGAACTATACTTAGATTAATCTTAAAAGGTTTTGAATAGTAGATAGATGATATTATTGTTAATAGATTACTATTATTCTAAATAGAAGTGTTGAAATTAGAACTCCGCTTATATAAATATTCTATTTAAATTAGTTAGAGCTAGAGCTATTAACCGGATACGGTAAGATATTCTCTAGGTTGCTCCCTATGAAAATTTAGAATAGCAGTTCTTTAGTAATAATTAATCAATTACTTTATCCTCCAATCGACTATTGACTATGTCATTGGCTATTCTAGAGACGGTCAAGATATTGATATTGACCCATTGATGAGTGAGTTCAACTCCCCCTCGGTACACGTTGAAAGATAATCGACCCTTGTAACTAAGAAGCCCTTGAAGGTTTTATTTCTCGATCTCTAAGTGAGAACTATTGCGAAGAGCTATGTTCTTTGGGACGGAAATTTCAATTTGGCAGCCGTCAACAGCATTGTAAGCGTGAACTTGGATTCTTCCTTTGCCAGGATCTATGATTTTGTACGCTAATACTAGCTGTGACTATGGTGAATAATCTGAGAGATTAGAGAAAGGACTTCCTCGACTCGAAAAGGAGGGGAACGCATTGATATCAGGCTTTGACGCTAATTCTCATCGACACGCCCGCATTTGATGACATGCAGCGGCCTGATATCGAGGTCCTAGACGCTATAGTCCGATACATCCAAGGAGGGCAATCCGCTCGGATCATCGGAATCATTTACATGTACAAAATCATAGAAAAACGCATCACCGGCGCAGCCGCGCGGAACCTTCGCATGCTTTAAGCCTTATGCGGCGAGCACTTCTACCAAAACGTCGTTCTCACCACTACAATGTGGGGCACCGTTCCTTCCGCTGTATTTTCCGAACTCGAAACTCGTGAGGCGCAATTGAACGGCGGTAGCGCCTTCTGGGCCGACATGATGGAAAAGGGTTCCGAATATGCACGCTATAACGACACCGTTGCCAGCGGCTGAGCCACTCGCAAGACATGCCTGTCGAAGCGAAATCCGCCACCACTGAACATCGTTTTGGAGCTTAAAAGAGGTAAGATGGGTCTTGAGGATACGTCAGCCGGGCGCATCATCACGGCTGAATTGCGCAAGCGGGAGGAGAAGAAGCGGCAGGAGTTTTTGGAGGAGGAGAGAGAAGAGGCTATGCTGTTGCAGGCGCGGAAGGAGAAAGAAGCGCAGCTCAGAGCTGCGCAGGAGCAGGTTTTGCTGCAGGCTAGGACTCGCGCTGCTGCTGTTCCTAGGAGACAGCCTCCGAGTCAGGTATATACGGGTGGCGATCAGTTGGTGAGGCAGCAGAACGAGGGACAGTGGGGGAGTACGAGTCAGGGTGGTCAGAGTAGTGGTAGTAGTGGTAGTCATGGCAGAGATCAGTACGGGAGACCAGTACGCGTGCTTCATAAAGGGAAGAAGCGTCCTGGGGGAGCGTTGGGCTCGTTTTTCTCTCGATAAAGCGTTTCTCTGGTTATTGGATGCTTCAATACAGGGCTCGATACCGACTACCTAACCAACACCATTGACTCCATTTCAAACGCAAATATGACACTGTTACAGGAACTGTTCAATTACTGTGTTACTAAATGTAGCCAAACCCAAGGTTTGGGAAAATCATTAGAAATCTTACCTGCTCCGTATCTCTTCCCTCACAGCATTGATTTGTCAGTGTATGCATGATCCCTTACCAGTCAATTCTTGATCCCCTCACTCTTCCATAGAGGCTCGCTCGCAAGGAAATCTCGTAGAGCTATCGTGGACAACTCATTTCCTAACAGTGTACCAGAAGGGAAGTCCATGGTGTTGGGTTTGCAAGAGGGGTGGGGGATAATGCGCGCAGAAATAGTTGAAAGGGGTATTGTGAAATTAAGTCTTTTCATTCAGCTTTAGAAGGGCAGCTTTATCTGTGGCGAGTAGATGCTCGTAACCCACTAGCGCCTTTCGTAACTTGGGGAAAGAAAGCTTGAGCTCTAATCTTTCCGATATGCCTATGATCAAGGAGGCGTAGGAGGCTCCTCACTGCTATAGATTGTTGAAGGCTCGGTGCTATTAACGGTGTCGCTGAATAAGTCCAATGATACTCGAAGAGGTCCGTCAATACTATAGATCATTGAAGATATTGCTTGAGGATCTATTGATGTATTTACACAGAGTTGGTTAGGTGACCATGTGTCGTTGATTTTCCTGCTGGGATCTACCATCCCTTTTAGCGAGTGAGATTTGTATTTCAATCGTTTGTTTGTGGCTTCCAAGTCTCGCTTTGTAAGGTCCCACGAACGAACGAAGCCAATGAATCTGACTGCTGTATCTTGCGGAAGGAGATTCCATATAGCCACCGGTAAAGTGTGGAGTAGAATGATACGGCCGCTCTCGAATATCCCTTGCACATGTGCATATCTGATAAGTGCAGGTGCAGATAGAATCCATTCGGCTCACCTGCTAACCAGATATCAATGCCATCTGTTGGTTGGCCGAATCCTCGGCCCTGGCGGCCAGCCTCGCTGTCGCTGCCCCTGATGCCGTCGGGTGGCCGAAAAAACAGGAAAGCATAAGTTCGCCGCCGAAACCCTTTCCGTCGAAAGCGACAGGAAACCTGGGGCAAGAGTACGTATCTATAGCAAAGCCGTTGCACAGGTATGTGTAAGTAGGTGAAGCTAATTAGTCGAATGAGCCCGTCTATACAGAAGGCAGATGCTGAAGAAGAAGCAAAGAAATTAGCGACAAAAAAAAGGGGGTGACGGCCACATATGCCTGTCCTGCCAAGCATCAATCATAATCTGACTTATCAAATCTTTCACTACGGTCCCAAAATGGATGTTTAGTTTAGATTGTAGGGCTCAGTCGCCTCATGGGGACATCAAAAGAAATAACCAATGGTTACCGACCCTTATCTGCATGTGCAGGTCTTACTTATTTATCTACTCACTGCGCCTGGCATTTGGCCTCAAACTCTTACATCGGTTCCTGTGCGTTTCCTAACTCACATTCAAGCCATTGCTCTTCTACGATACCTTGTATTCATTGCATTTTCCCCTTCGTCCCTTATAGACAATCCTTACAACCTCCTTCTCTTTTTCACCTTCCTCGATGATGGCTCGAGATATTGCACCTGAAAGACTTGCTTGCGGCTTCACATTCCGCAAAATAATATTGCACGTGTACAAGTCCTTCATGCTGGAGCTAAGGTACTGGCACCTGTCAGATACGATTCGCGATTGAGCACCTCTAGACTCAAGCAAGTCAAATATCCCCTCTCGAGAAGACTTGAAACCTGTGTTAATGATCTTAACTTCTTACTTGCCCATAAAGTCTCCAACTAGGATGATTTCTCGACTTTAGCAGGTTATGGGGTCAGCCTCCTCTCTTCAACTGCTATATGGTACTACTATAGCCGGGAGAAAGGATAAAGTAGTCAATTTGCCACAATTAGCACAGAGCCCAATGCGCTGCCGGCCCAAGCGGTCTTGTCTGACTCTTTCGAAGGAACCTCGCCCAAAATATACCTCTTTATTCCGGTGAAAGTTACCTAAGCCCTGCCTCACTACGAACCGACGCACTCCCAACCAGCCGCAATGACGCACCCGGCAGCATCAGCCGCAAGGACAGCAAGAGAGCCAATTATACCCCATTACCTGGCCTGACTACCTCGAGAAAGACTAATTTTTCAGGTTCGTGGCCGACTCCAATGGCGACACTATCACCGACCTCGTTACTTACCTTGTCCAAGAAGACAATTTCCAGATCACAGTTGTTGTTTACCGTGGCCTCTCCAACGGAGAATTCGACAACCCAGTCATCAGCCCGATCCAGCTTGACCCTGCAACTGGGGATCGTCTGACTGGGGAATTTACGAAGCCTCTAAACGAAGCGCAGACAAGCTACATCTATGTCAGTGGCAACCAGCGCACTAAAGCTGCAATGATAGTTTGCTTCGATGATTATGGTATTTTTCGGTCATGCATTGTGGCGTCCTTGACTGCCACAGGTTACGTACGGGTATGAGCTCAAGGGCCAGAATGCGGCTACAGCGGGACAGCGCTGAGTGATACCTGGGGAGGAACCAGAGAGATGGATGGGCCTACAGGGCAGCAAGCAACTCCTCGGACTTATAGTTCTGGTGTCAGTTCCGTTATCTGTGCAATGTACTCGTACTTATTAGATCCTGTGAGTGATAAGCTTCGAGAGTCGACGTCGTGCTGTTGTATATGAACGACATATGGCGTTGTATTACTAGTGACTGTAGGCCAGTAGCGCATCTGCTCCGCTGGTCTGCATTCGCACAGGCTCCTCGTGTTGATTGCGATAAGCGGAGTAAGTGGCGGAGCATCACAAGCCGCTTATGCAAGACTCGTAGAGGCTTGAGCGCTTGTACAGCCTCGAAGATCGTCAAGCGTATATTTCAGCATGGATCTGCTACGGCTCGAATTCCTGGAATCTTTCAGTCCGCACCGCCGGGACTATTAGTTGCCCAGTCGAGCTGCGGCCACGGGGAAAAATTCGGACTTATCGCCTTGCAAGGCGGTTAGAATAATAACTCAAGGCTAGAAAAGGATCCAAGTCCTTCATTCTTTTCGAGCTTCGCAGAGATTTCCCCATGATTCTGTCATGTCTCCAACCAACGATGCAGATGCCAAAGATGCCAAAGGTTTGCAGTATACCGAAGAACAGCGTCCTCCTCCGCCCTCTTACACGGCTAGGGCATCTTCGACGATACCCATCAGGCAGCCCACCAGAACGGACAGCTCGTCAACCTCGTTGACAACTCTGCCATCGGAATTGTTAGGCAAGATTATCAATCTCCTGGATCCAGTATCGAAACGATGTCTGTTTATCACAAGCCTCCGCTTTCGCATTATGGGCTATGACAATGCAGAAGAACTTACTAGATGCGGGAAGTGGCTTGTCATGTCGCATCTTGAACAAGATTTCCTGAATTCCCTTCGTATGAACGGTAATATTTCAGCACGTCGTAATTCCTCATTGCCTTTTAGTCCGTCTATGAAGATACCATTCATGAAAAATTCTAGTGTCTTTCCGAAGAACTCAACAAAACTGGTCTGTTCCCTTTGCAAAACCAAGCACGGATCGGATTTATTCCTGAAAGGCGCTCCAAGATCGACAGGCATCCATCCAAAGAACGAACGTGACCTTCTTGCTCAGAAATCTCTACAACGAATCTGCGCCTGGCATTACGGCAAGCTTGTCTGCGTAGTAGACCACGAGTCATATGCAGGAACCGTGTTCTACGGCCGCTGGGTTTCAATGATCAGAGAGATGTGTATGCACTGCGGGCAAATTGAGCAATACGGACAATGCCATTGCCGTTTACCAACTTTGCTTCATGGAAGAGAGATACCTGCAGTCTGCGAGATCTGTCCGAGGGTGAAGATGAGGGTTTATGAGAGGATGAAGAAGGCCGGGGATCGAGCGGAGATCTCTTGGAATTTTAAGACGGATAAGGAAGGGACTCTTTATGTGCTCGAAGAAAGGACGGAGCCTGGGAAGGGTAAGTGCATAAACTGTGATTTGTATGAGTTTCTGGTAAATTGCTGACTTTATTGCCTATGAAGCTGGCAAGAAATCGTTCCATATGCCGATGGAGTATCGTTGAAGGGTAGCTCAGAGCGGCCTTTGGTCGAAAACCGAATGACTGGTCAAGTGGAGGATAAATTAGGCTAAGCGATGATCTTCCGATCCATAAGAATTAGAGATGGTAGTCCGTATAAGGCTTGGAAAAATTTGTCTCAATGTAAACGCCCAGTGAACAAGTTCCCACAATTTATGTTTTCAAGCCAAAGGGGCTTCGGCATAACCTCGGGATTCTAGTGGTTAAGGCGAGGGTCTTCGTCTTCTCACGCCAGAAGAGATATGTAAGGCACCGACCATAGCCGATTCATGTCTTGTCTCTATAGTAGTCTGCGATGACCCACGCCGCTGACGCTCGCCGGCACTTCGACAGCCGTGGCTACACCGGCCCTCAGATCCACAACCAAAACCCCGTCCACCTCCTCGAAAAGCCTATACGTGATCGCATAATCACCTCCTACTATTGGCAGGAACAATGCTTCGCCATCAATGAAGCCACCCTTTGTGACCGGGCAGCCGCAATGACTTTCGTCGGCGGTACTTACGGCCAGCAGAAACCGAGCCCGTTCCTCTGCTTGACGATGAAGCTTCTACAGCTGATGCCGGAAAGGGACATCGTGCTGGAATACCTACATCAGACGGAGTTCAAGTATTTGACCGCACTGGCGGCCTTCTACATCCGCCTAACATTTGATTCCAAGGACATATTTCAGACATTGGAACCTATGCTTGCGGATTACAGGAAGTTGAGGAGGAGAGCCAGGGATGGAGGCTACAGCCTTACATACATGGATCAATTTGTCGATGACCTTTTGACGAAGGATCGAGTCTGTGCGACAAGCTTGTGGAAGCTGCCACAGCGCACGATATTAGAGGATTTGGGACAACTGGAGACTCGGGAGAGTCCTCTAGGAGAAGAGCTCGATGAACTTGATGACCATGACGCCGATATTATGACGAATGGGGAAAGTAGATCGCCCACACCTGATGGAAATGAGAATGGCGTGCACCACAGTGATAGTGAGATGTGGAATGCTTCATGAGAGATGTATACATGAGGCACTCGGCTGCCTACTTGATATTATGGGTACATAGGCTTTCCGTCTCAAGCCTATAGCCCATGGGCTGTTCTTCCGCTATCGCTAGGACTTGACTTTCTGTCTGCCGGAAGACTCGGAACGTACAACTTTACGCCCCAAGAGCAGGGTCTACGGCACGTTACGGGGCTCTTCTGTTAGCCAAGCAGAGCACACCATACGCGCCTGCATCTGTGCGTATTGTTAATTGTGACCTAGCTTACATACGGAAATGATTTTGCTAGATATCACAATATTGTGGAGCATTATGGCGCCGTGAGAATCCAACAAGGTTAGCCACAATGCTTGTTTTTCCTACAGTTCTTTAAGCGTCCAGAGTTTTGGTTGACACATACAGTTAAGGCGCCGACCTGTTGGCATATAAATGCACAATTCTCCGCGCAACGAGGCTTCAGCCCTCGAACCAGCAAAACCTTGATGAGTGTTCTTCAAGTGGCTTTCCAGGCGTGAAAGTTAAAGTTCAACTCTCTCATCCTATCCGTCCCGCTCCTAGCCGTATTCATGCTGAGCACAATTATATATGCTATGCAGGTCTCCCAGTCAGTCCGTCGGTCATTCAAAGTGATTCCACCATCGATCAAGGCTTGACATTTGAATTTCCCAGATCATATCGATTACACCTTAATAAAAATCATTCCATAACCCTGTTGAGACCACAACGAGGACTATGTCCGCCTCTCTCATCCCCAAACTTGCCAATATTGCTAGTATTGCGGTCAATCTAGGAACTCTCGAGGGAGAACTAGAGAAAGGTCTAGAGGAAGGTGCAGAGGAAGAAGATGATAGCGATGATGAGCCCGAGGAGAAGCCTCGTCTATCTAAGAGACAATGTAGTCATATGGATAGTGTTGCTATGCGAATCAATGGCCGTTATCTATGTAATGGAAAACGCGCATATGATCAGGATACCTTGAGAAACAGCGGCAATTATCCAGAACCGTCATTAGCTCCGGCAAGCCTTGTTAACGCTGTTGATTCGGCTGGCGAAACACCACAACCACTAACGGATTCGACTCCAGCGGAAACCTTCGAATCGGCCTTGCAGCTCAAGGGCCTGCTCTTTGATGGCAATCCAGACTCGACGTACGTCGCCGTCGCGCCCACAGCGATCGCTTCCACATCGCCAGTGGAGGATCTGGAAACCTTCTTGATGGGGATAGGTGAAGGATTCGCCATAATGTCTCCACTCATTCTGGTGGCCCTGCTCTGGCTCGTTATTGTCTGGAGGAGAGCGAACAAGCAAAGGAGAGCGCTAGCAAGCATTGAGCACGAGCCGGTGGAACCATACCCTAGCCCTGTGGCGGTGGAAATAAAGGGAGATTTGGAGAGTGGGAGTCTCTAGCTGCAATGGAGGCGAGCGATAAGGCTAAACGACTATGCAAGGCTGCTATGTTACGGAATAAGGTGTTGGGCGCCGGTGGGATTTGACAGAGGTAGAACAGCAAAGTGACGTCTTTCCACCTCGTGTTTTGTTGAGATCTGGCATGCCTTAAGTTTCACCAAGTATCCCGCGTGTTAGATCCACTCATCCAATCATCTAAGCCGTGCATTTTCAATTCTAATCGCTCTTGTGTGCAGTACCCATTTAAGCTGGTGCCGCTTCCCAATTCTGCAAATTATTCCAATTTACTGGAGAAATTGGAGAGTGAGGACGGGAAAAAGCGGACTCGTTACGACTAGGCCAGAAGGGTGATCACTGGTGGTAAGATACTAAACTGTATCTTAACCATCAGCAGGCTTTCTGCAGCGTATTACCGCTGCTCATCAATTGGTACCTCATATGCTAATCCTTGCATCCCCGCCCCATTGTCGGCTTGTCGGCTTGGTCTTTTTATTTACGCCCGTAGTGGATCGTTTTTCGGGCATCAGCACATCGAAAAAACGCTAAGTGGTTTTCGTTGCAGTTCAAGGTAATGCTTAACGAGCCATAATAAATTAACAATGGTTGTCGTTCCCAGGATGGGAAGAGTTCCAGTACTTGCTTGTATTTACTGACTGGGAAATTGCAGCGGAGCTCTGCTCGCGGGCCAATGGAAATGGGCTTGGATTCGCGGGCGAACAAACGTCATTTCGCATTCCTGGTGTCGCTTGATTTTTGCCTCGAAGCTGTTCATCTCCGTTGTCACACAGGATGGGTCGATTGCTTAAATAGAAGCCTCTGGGCCGGATCCTCCATAACATCTTATTCTCATTCACACTCTCCCAAGCACATCACAGCCTTCTCACCAAAGGATCACACCTCTTAGCAATCAAAAGAAAGTCCGTATCTCAAAATGGCTGGTAAAATCGACGTGCACCATCACACCCTCCCCGACTTTTACCGCACCCCCCTTTCGGCTGCAGGCGATATATCGGGTGCTCCTGTCAAACATTGGGACGAGGATACCACTCTCTCCATCATGGCAAAGCAAAACATCGGAATTGCCGTGCTCTCACTCAGCGCTCCAGGAGCCGAAATCGCTGGCTCCCACGCTGAAGGTCGTGCTTTAGCTCGCAAATGGAATGATTACACCCACGGCCTCTGCATCTCTCAACCCACCCGCTTCGGCCACTTCGGTGCTCTACCTAGTCTCATCGACACCTCAGGCGCCATTGCAGAGATCCAGTATGCCCTTGATGAGCTTAAGTGTGATGGCGTAACGCTGTTCACCTCCTACGACGGCAAATATCTGGGGCACGAGGACTTTGCACCTATCTGGGCCGAGCTTAACAAACGAAGTGCAGTCGTCTTCGTCCACCCATGCCACAGCCCTGCCCCGACGGTATGGGCAAGCCCATTGCTTCCGCAGCCCATTATTGATTTTCCACACGAGACTACGCGCGCGGCCTGCGATCTTATCACCAGCGGGCGCAAGCGGCAGAACCCCAATTGCAAGGTCATTCTCTCACACGCGGGTGGAACCTTGCCCTATCTGGCAGCACGAGTGGAGGCACTGTGCACTACTCTCTTTGGAAACTTGGGCGTAGCGGGGGCTCCGCGTGGGGAACAGATCACGGAGGATGCCAAGTCATTTTACTTCGACACCGCGCTAAGTGGCACAGCGAATATCCTTGATACATTGTTGAAGTGGGCGCCGGCCGACAGAATCTTATTTGGTAGCGATTCTCCGTATGCTACTATCGAGGCGGAGTGGAACACTAGAGCTCTGAGTGAGTACCCGATGGAGGAGGAGCTAAGGCAGAAGATCTATAGGGACAATGTGCTCAAATTGATTCCACGACTGGGTGCAAGGGCTGAGGAATAGTCTCTCAACTGTGGATTGCAGCGACATGGGCCTTGTATTGGCGCCTGAAGGAACAGTGTGTTCAATCAGTGGGGATATTGCTGTATCTTGCAAAGGACGACCAAAGCCTTAATTAGCCTTACCTCAAGTCTAGAACCTTATGCCTATTATCATATGAACATGATGACCTAGCCGATGATCCTTCGACAGCTTGTTCCCTTCTTTCCCAGTCAATGAGAAATACTCACCCGTCCTCAACGGCATTTGACCTCAATCTCCATATACGGCGTTTGATAGCACGAAACAAAACTTGAAGCTAATCATTCGACGTCCAAAAAGCCTACTTTAAACTCGGCTTCAGAAATGACTCATGTAAAAGCTTACCACGTGCCCAGAATACATTGACAGAAGTAGCGTGAGATATATGAGCTAAACAAGAGATCTGTGTTGCGCTCTAATAATAAACATTTGGGCGTCGCCAAACGATGATAGGAGCTTCGCACAAGAGCCCCCAAACAACGCATAATGACTTCAGTGAAACGCACAAACACAGGGGAACTACTCGCAACCATAAGGTAGGATCAAGAAAATTGGGAGGACCAGATGCCCCGAAACCCAAGGTACCCATAGCAGAAACATTGCTGCATTAGGTCCTGGTTGGTCATCAACTACCCACAGGCAGGAATGCTCCTTAAAACTCTCACCACTGCCCTCGGAATGAACAGCCGCGGTGCAAACGAATGCTCCATTCACAAATCCGAAACGGCCAATGGTCTCTACACGCCTCGTGCAATACATCAATACCACAATGCTTAACGCAACATACCATGACGACGTAACCAAGATCGCTCGTCTCCTCGGCTCTTAGGACGAAGACACGGGGGATGACGGTCTTTGTGCATACTTACAGAACGGCACGAATGCTGCAGGGGCAGATCTGGTGGTGTTGATCCATGGGCTGTTGAAGCATGGGGGTAAGAAGTGTCGGAGTATACAGACAACTCCCGGGGATAATGTCAATAATGAGGTGTTGACGATTAATTGGGATAGTCATGCGAATCACTGTAGTGGGCTGTGTGGGTAGAGAGACTATCGACAGGCTGCGGGGTTAAAGCTGAGGGCCAAAAGGTGGCAACTGGATTGACCGGAGCAATGGAGTAAAGGGCTCCGGGCAAAGCAAATAGGTAGGAATGCATGGTAAGAATTTGCAATGCACATTTCAGAAGTTGTTCGCCAAGCACAAAAGTAATAGAAATGAAAGTAGCACCTTGATAGAGACAAATTTCCGAGTGCTTCTGGAAGATCAATAATCGTCCGCTTACATAATATCTTGGCGTCATTGTACACGAGCCTCGAGCATCAGTCTTAGGGCTACTATCTTCAAAGCTCCTCACTTATCCCTGTCAAACCGGTCTCACAGACCTGAAATTATGGATACAGCTGTGGTCCCAGGAGAAACCCCCTCGGACACCCAACCTCTCTTCAAGAAGCGTGGGACGAAAAATATTCGCAAACGCCCTACAACACCGCCCCTTGCAGCCTCAGACTCAGAGGAGTCCGGCTACACCTCCACCGAAGACGAAGGTCGTCGAGTAAAGCGCAGAAAAACCGCTATAGTGACCGCAAGTTCAAAAGCAGCTCCCAAAACCACCACCGAACACCTCGCTATCAGCAAGTTCGCCGCCGATCGCTCCGCCCACATCTCAGAAACTAACGATGCAACCAAGACCTCAAACTGGTTCGACGAATCCGCCCCTGACGCAAAAAGCCTGCTAGGGACAACCCGCCCACGACCCACAAAAGCAGACGACGAGGCGTCAACCGACGGCACATACAAAGGCACCGCCAACTACCAGACCTACATTCAAAAGAACCCCAACGCCCCCTCCCGCACCGTCGGCCCCGTCAAAGCCCCCACAAATATCCGCACCATAACAGTCACAGACTTCGCCCCCGACGTCTGCAAAGACTACAAACAAACCGGCTTCTGCGGCTTCGGCGACAGCTGCAAATTCCTTCACGCGCGCGAAGACTACAAGCAGGGCTGGGAACTCGACAAAGACTGGGAAAAAGTCGGCAAAAACAAAAAAATAACAAACCATCCCGCCACCGCAACCGCAAAATCCCTAGCCGAAGCGGAAGATTCAGAAGAGGAAGATGCTGCGTTGGAGGGTATACCGTTTGCATGTATTATATGTGTGAAACCGTATACGAATCCGATAGTGACGAAGTGTGGGCATTACTTTTGTGAGGGCTGCGCGTTGGGTAGGTATAGGAAGAATCCGAGTTGTGCTGCTTGTGGGGCAGGGACAGGTGGGGTGTTCAATGGGGCTAAGGGGCTGAGGAAGATTCTGGAGAGGAAGAGAGAGAGAGCGGCGAGGAGGCGGGAGAAGAGGAGGGAGGAGGGGGGGAGTAGTAGTGGAGAAGATGATGAGGATGAAGGGCAGGATGAGAGTTGAGAGTACTGGTTTAGGTGTATTGGTAGATTTATGATGAGAATACTGGTTTGTTGCATTTATTTGTCAAATACATGACAGGTTGAGCGTTACAAGTCAGCCAGAGGACATAGCTCGGTGGTCTTGTTCGTTCATGGAAATGTAACATCAGGTCTAGCCCATATTCCCTTGTCTTTGAAATCGATGACAGTTTGATCCATGACGCAGTCACGGCAATTAGAAATGTCCCAATAGATTCAGGAGAGAGACAAGAGTCGTCGTGGGCGAAATCCAATACGAAGCAGTCTGGGCCCATATGTTTCGATCTATTATTCTAGCAGGTGGTCGTTTGAGACAGTGCCATGCAATCATCACTATGAAGGGAACACAGCACAAATTGTAAGCTTTGCTGCTCCCCATGATTTTGCTTTCCAGAGGCTCTCGGTAGTCTTCGAATTTTTGAAATTTTTTTGGCACATAAGTGGCTACAGTATCCCAAGCACGCTTCGCTACCTCACCGCCAGCAAATTTTCCTGTCCCACAAAGAATCGTTTTGACTCCAAACACCGCTCGCTTTTACATCCCTGACACCTCAGCCCCATCTGCCGCGAACAACTCTCCCCGCTCCGTAGATGCTTGAACGCTATATCCGCTAATGCTTCAATAAATACTCTGTGCCCGTTCAGACTCTCCGCCCTCTTCACCCCTGGGTGTCCAGCCTCATGTATAACTTCCTGATCTAATTCATACAAAGTTTCAATATGATCACTCGTGAACGCTATAGGGATCAATATGAGATCCGTCTGCCCCTTCTTGACATATTCCTGCACCGTATCACTGGTCTGCGCGCCAAGCCATGCTGAAGGCCCCACCTGCGATTGCCAGCACAGCCGATACGGATTGCTGAATTTGAGCCGCTGCATTACGGCGTAGACAGTTGCGGCTACTTCAGCGGGGTAGGTGTCGCCTCTGTTGACTACGCTCATGGGGAGGCTGTGTGCGGAAAAGAGAAGGACAACATCTTTGCGGGTTTCTTGGGGGTAGGTGGCGAGCTGGGCTTCAATATTCTGTGCGAATGCTTCAACCAGACCAGGATGTACGGGCCATCGGTCTATTACGCTCCAGGTTATGGAGCCGGAGGGATCGGTGCTCGAGGAGCCTTTTCCTTCTAATCGATTCCGCCATTTCCACAATTCGTTCAGTGAGCTGCCTGTCGTGGAGCACGAGTACTGAGGGTATTGTGTGAATGCCACTGCACGTCCTCCTTTTCCGCCTCCAAAGCCATCTTTGAGCAGATTGGCGTACATATCCTCCGTCAATGGGTTGGCGTATCGAAAGGCAACATAGGGTTTATGGGGGGCGGTTTGCGGGGATATTTGGTCGAGAATCTTGCACATTTCTGAAGATTGATATTCGGACCATTTGCGGATTGGGGAACCGCCGCCTATGGCTGCGTATTGCTTTTGGATTTTGGGTGTGCGGCGACGGGAAATGAGGGGCCCAAGGTAGGATTGGAGACGGCCGAGGGGTATCAGATCTGCATCTGCCTTTGGGCCGAAGGGAGCTTAGCTCAGGGTATCTCGAATTCGGGTAGCCGTAAAAGACTCGTCTGGAGGATTTTGCGACTCACGAATAGCCTGCTAAGGAAGTCGCCGACTTCGTCTGTTGTTGAAGGGCCTCCCATGTTCATAAACACCATTGCCGTAGGACCTTTCGAAGAGGTCGCATCTTGAGTGACAGGTGGTACTACTGTCGCCATTGCTCTCCTTTGAGGTATTGAGTGACGGGAGCGAATAATATGCGAAACAGCACTAGCTCTGGAAGATGAAGATGACAAGGCATGTTTACATATGTACGATACCGGATTCCGAAGGGCCATATTCGTGAAGGAGCGGTGGTTGAAAGAGGGGGCTTGAAGAGAGCCTCTAGATCAGTACTGACTCCCCAATACTTGAAAGACAGACAATAACAATCGAAAGTTTTGGGAACTACCGAGCTAATTCGCAGCTCGATGACGCTGAGATCCACACCCGCGTGCAGAGCCGCTGGCGCTTAGAGCTGGCGCTTAAAGCACCAATCACTCCTTGAGGGTTATTTACTCCCCTACCCCGGCTAAACAACGGTACGCGCAGCGCTCACCCCGAAATACATCTTAGCACCGCTTAAATTACCAGCAAAAAGAGTAACTTTGAGCAAGACTTATGATTAAGGGGCAGCAACATCATCTATTCATCAAAGAGTCAGCCTTTTTGGCGCTAGAACATCTCAGTGGCTATAGTTGGGGCCATGGTTAGGGTCTATTCTAGCCACCTACCTTGAATTGGAACCCTTTGCGATAATGGCAACGCAGCAGCTCTACGAAATCTATTGCATACATGAGTAATACAGCTTTACTTGGACTTTGCTCTCCAAATGAGTCCCGCTTTAGGCCTGCTGGGCTGGCCAGCTCTTTACGGTATGGATCTTCCTGTCAGATTCTTTACAATGTCGCTCTGGACGTGCTCAATGGTTCCTTGAGGTCCTCAAGTAAGGCGCTTTGTGGCCCACATTACTCGGCGTTTCATGCATGAAATTCCTCACTCACAACCATCATCATCGCCGTGAGTATATCCACGAAAGTTAAGCTGGTGTCTCCGGGAATAAGTGATAATGCAGCTCTGTGCATCGAAAGTTTCCACGTTTATGACTAGCGCTGGATTAAAGAGAGTGGAAATAAAATACAAATCTCTATTGTCATACAAATGAACCCTTCAATGGCTCCAGATGCAGCGAAACTCAAGTCATCGAAAACGGGAGGGTAGATGAGTGCCCATTTTAAGTCATTGCTATCTTTCTTTTCACAATAGCCCTTATCCCTTTGCTGTCTAATTTCGGATACGCAACTTGATAGTCGTGCTGAAATTCCACGTCCGATATATCTGTCTCAAAAAGCTCTAACTCATACCGTGCCACAGCAGCGATGACTAAGAAAAGTTCTGCATGTGCTAGGTTTATCCCAACGCAATTACGTCCGCCTTTATTGAACGCCATCTGGTATTTACGTCGTGCAGCGCCCTCAGGACCGAGCCACCTATCAGGATTAAAGGTCCAGGGGTCCGGGAAGATATGTTCGTCCGTGTGAACGC
This sequence comes from Cladonia uncialis, assembly GCA_002927785.1. NCBI lineage: Eukaryota > Fungi > Ascomycota > Lecanoromycetes > Lecanorales > Cladoniaceae > Cladonia > Cladonia uncialis. The sequence continues at coordinate 15,908 of NAPT01000381.1, forward strand.
AAAGGGTCACCATGCTTACGGGCGTGCCGGGGGGTATGGTATAGCCTTTATACTGGAGAGCTTCGTCGGGGGCAATACGGCAGACCCTTGCTGTTACGCCGAACGAGAGGCGGTTTCCCTCGGCTATACAGGCGCTAAGGTACGGCAATTGTTCAAGCTCCGTCCATGAGGCATCCTCTCGGACTGTTCGAAGCTCAGCTCGGACTTTAGCCATCATTGCTGGATTCGAAATTAGGTGGAAATGAGTAATAGCCATAGATTTCGCCGTTGACTCAGTTCCTAGCGCACATGTCAATTACGATCAAGGATTAGAGAGGAATCATATTGGCTATGTACCGGCCATGACAAGTAATGTCCCTTCATGCTCAAGCCGTAGAGAGCTTTTCTCCAACGGTGGTAACGTAGGACTGTCACGCAACTCGTAAAAGATTGAGCGTTTGCCGCCTCTCTTTGCGTCATTTTGGTCATGAAGTACCTGCTCGATCTCTTCGCTGATTTTCTTTTTGAATGTTAGCAAGTGATAGACGAAGATAAGTGGGAACTTGCAGTGGAGAACTCTTTCATGTCGAGTACACCAGGTGGCATAATATGCTTGGCCAGCGCCATTGGCAGCATCTCTAGCATATCCACTATCCAGGGAAAGTGTTGGTTGAATTTCACCCCAAGTAGAAGTTCGGAGAGATGGGCGCGCAGAACAGATGCTCGGACTGGGTCCCCCAGCAGATCATCGTCATGTCCAAAGCTGTACTGTGAGACAACACTGGCTATGGTAAGCACGCGGAAAGAAAGTCTCGGGTCCTCACCTACTCATTGGAAAACGCATAATAAACTTGAGATAGACTGATTGGGATCTGCGAGTTGACATGATCTTCAAGCTGCTTGCAGAGCAGGTCTACCTTCTTCGAAATCATGGGTCCTAGATCTACCACGGATTTCTTGCTGAAAAATGGATTTAAAGCCTCGCGCCGTTTACGATGAAGGTCATGCTGTAGACTTCCTCCCACTGAAAGTGGCACCGGTAGCGTCCTGGTCTGATACGCATACTTGTTTCGCCGACGGAAGGAGGCTGGGTAGATATCATCCAGGAATTCAACGTCATTAACATGGACTTCCCAAGGTGTAATGCGCACGATTGGACCTGCGCAGAGTAGACATTAGATACCCAGTATCGGGGCGTGGTAGGACAGGCAGACCGTATTCCGAATGCAATTCTTTAATCTTCCAGACAAATTTCCCCTGCTGAATTGCATCGAAATAAAATTCATACCATGATGTCAAGGCAGCAAGTTTTGGGCCTGGAATATGTCTCAAAGGGCTGAGGAAAATTCTATTGATCACCGTGTAGATGCTATACGCAAGCTGCAAAGTAACGACGCCAATCAAGAGATTCGTCCAGGACGGCATGGCAGCAAGCATAAGCCTGGAATGAGGAAGGCAATCTAAGTGTAAGCAGCTGCGACCTATTTCGCAGCACCCTTGATATGGAAGTTCACAGAGTCATTACGTTCTACCAGGAATATTTCACTAACTCGCGAAATGGGATACTCACAGTACGTTGCAATTGGATAGTCTCTACGTAGCAAAAGCTTTATAATCATTAAGTAAGGCGTAAGCAGGGTGGGTCCCAACGGAGAAGGTTGTAATCAGCGGGGCTGTGCAATGCCTGCCGCTGCCTGCAGCTGTCCACACAAACCTTTCGGTTAGGATGCACCTAAATACCATGATCCCTAACCCCACTTTTAAGTATGCTGGCTGATGACTTTCTTGGATTATCACCAACTACTATTCCAGACTTGATGTCGCTCCGCAAATACAATATTGGCGTGAAAAATTAGTGTGACGCGCCCCAATATTTGATATTACACAGATAGGACAATGCTTGATCTTACGCGCTCAACTACAACGGTCATACAAGATCAATCTTTCAGTAGGAGCCCATCCATACCGTCATCACAATGCCCAAAATGGTCTTTGAGAGGTATGGGGGTGACGGAGTCTCGATAGCACGCGGAATTCTCAGTCGCCCAGTCGCGGAGAGCAGACCAACTTCTGCACTTCCGTAACTGGCCATCGCCGGTGATATTGCGCCCCCATGAGTACAAAAGTGTATCTCCCGCAGTACACATTACATACTGCCTCAGGCTATCAAAGCAGTGCATTGAGTGTCCAAGTGGGTATGTTAAGGGTTCGTTTCGATATATTTGATAGAATGTTTTCCGAACGATAGTCTGATCACATTCAATAATGAACCAGAGCTTGAGGACCGCGATACTTACGAGACAGTGGAGTTGATGATACGCATCTATGATATAAACTCCTTTGGAAGAATCGCTTGGCAAGCTCATGGTAGCTGGCATTTGCCTTTCGGCAGCCCATGCATGGTCGACAGCGACAATTCCATGAGCCGGTACAATATTGTCCCAAAGTCTGTCAACCGCTAGGTCTTGCTCTGGGATGATCGAGCTATATGACGACCACCATGTATACTGAGTCCATTTGTCTAGTCCCGTGTCTACTACTACTACATGTAAGCCTATGTATGCAGGAATGCATTTGAGACAGAGGAAGCATACAATAGCTGGTATCATTGATGGTTGGTCTGGTTCGACGATCAAGGAGTTTGGTGAAGAGCACTGTAGTCGATACCGCTAGAGTGCATATTGCAATGTTCTTCCAGTAAAGTCCCAAGTATCTTATGGCTGCCCTTGATTTGAGTTCGTCCCAGCCTAGTGGGGAGTATGAAAAGTCGGAATCTGTCATCATTTAATCCGACGAGAGTAGAAATGGGATCTAGGGGATGAGAGATCACGAGTAGACTCGTGGTACAGGTAATCAGAAGAGAGGGAGGAAATTGCAAGAATTGGAAGACTCAGTGATTTTGGGAGCTAAGATCATCGAGGCATCGAGGCATGAAAGCGGAAACTCGGCAGATACGAGTTTGCAAAGGAGCGGTGCTGGTATTTTGCAATTGACTGATCGACATATAAGCTTCCCACTCGAAAGAGTACAAGTACGACAAGTGTCCAACACGAAGCAGTGCGGTGGTGGATGGCCGATCCTGTCAGAAATTCCGACGTGACCTAGAATGCACCCTGCAAATGTATCTTGTATTTATTTCTCTCAACACTCCCGCAAGTATTGTGTCGAGTATCCTGCAGCTCCAGCGGCTGAAGATTCCATTTTGCCCCAATTTGATCATCCCTCAGGGATGTATTCCGGTCGCTGCTGACAGGAAGCCAACCTGTATCGTGGAGGTTAGTAATCTCACCAACCATCATATAAACCGGGAATGCTCCAATAGGCGGTCCAATAAATGCGTCGAAACCAAAAGGGATATGCAATGGCACTGTCGAGTAATCAATCTTTTTGAATGGTTGACACACGAAGGTTTAGGATACACGACGATTCAATTATTTACAATACCGCTAAGTTAGCCCGGCCCGCAAAAACTCTCTCCTTTGGTTTCCTTCGGACCCCGCTCCCTTGTAAGGGAGTAAAAGCACCAATCGAGCTTCCACCATGGGCTGTGTGCTCTTTACTTTTAGCTCGACTCCCTCAACCGTTCGGGAATATGCAGAGGCACAGCAAAGGCAGAGTCATCAGCAACGGAGAGCCTAGACCGGTTCTTGTTGTTCCTCTCGCACTTTTGCGTTCAACAAGAGTGCTGTAAATGTTTCATCGGTTGTTCCTCTCACACTCCATGTACCCCGGCACTTTTATCGGCACAGTCTTTGCATCCACTGTTTCGGCATTGTTTCGCTGAGTCCGGGAACGCCTGCGCGACCACGCGTCTCGGTAATCAGGATGGCCTTTGACATTGTGGGCTTTACCTCATATCCAAAATCCGGGACGCTGCTCCTTCTGAGTATCCCCTCTTTCCTTCTTCAAGAGCTCTCCGAGCGACAACAAAATTGCCCCCTTCGATATCCGTATTCTTCATCTCAAAGTTGAGCTTGGGACTTGTCACAAAATGTCTGCTCCAAGCCCGCAATCGCCGAGGCTACCTGAACAGTCGACTGTGACTCCGAGGACAGTCATCGCTGTTGGTGCAGTACTGCCAGCTGTGGCTACCATTGCTGTAGCCCTTCGTTTCTATGTTAGAATTGCGAAAACGAAGTCCGTGGGCTTCGATGACTGTCTGATATTATTCGCACTGGTAATGCTTGGATGAAGTTCTTCCAGCTGATAGCCGGTTTGTTGATTTACAGTAGGTTCTTACTCTCGCTCTGGGAATCATGATGATCATTGGTGAGTGAGCAGTATCCATCAACGAGTGTATCGTTCACTCATCCGCGGGCTCGTACAGGATCAGCAATGCATGCTCTGGCTCAACCAACCCCCCCAGGAGACGGTCCAGAGGGGTTTTACACTGTCCTGAACAATGCGATTGTTACCACTGAAAAGGTAAAGCATTATGATCAAAAATACTATGTTTAGACAAAGCTCACAGCTGTGACCAGATGAAATTTACATTTAATCTAATGCAGGTCATCATTCTGGGTACAATTAAAATATCAGTGATATTTTTCTACAGACGAATATTCCGCGGCAGAGCATTCGACTATTATTCTAAAGGCATGATCATTATTGCTATAGCCTGGACTATGGCTTTCTTCTTCAGCGTCCTTTTTGAATGCGGGACTCATTTCGAATATCTATGGTCAACGCTGTTAAATCTTGTAACCCATTGTACCGATGAAGAAAAGTTTTTCAAAGCGTATGCGATCTCAGATGTCATTATAGATGTTCTGATCCTGGCAATGCCAATACCTATGGTTTGTCTCCGGCAAGCTGGAATTAATTTTGCCGTGATCGACTTTACTAACGACGTTAGATATGGAGGTTGCAGATGTCACTCGAGCACAGGTTGGCGTTGTGTGGTGTATTCTTAATGGGCACAGTGTAAGTCCTATCATCGCTTACCCAGTTGTTTGAAAAAATCGACAGCGCTGACAACCTACTTCCTAGAGCCGTTGCAGCAGGACTGGCTCGAGTCGTAATATTCGTGCAACAACTTTCTGGTGAGTACCGCTTCTTGCCACTGATTATCTTTGAACCCTTTCTCAAACAAACTCGCAGACAGCTTCTCGATCCCACAAGGCATATGTAAGCTCCCCCCAAATGTAGCCGTTGCCAATGCTAACAGTATTCATTAGTGGTCATCACTACATGGATGTATTGGAGTATGATCGAATTAGCCCTATCGATTACTGCTGCGTGCCTTCCAACATTACGGCCATTAATTCAGAACTTGTCTTTCCAAGGCTGGTACGAAGACCTCCGAAGCTACATTAAACTACGATCCAAGTCGTCTTCGGTACGACTAGGCAGGTATTCAGATTCCGACGATGGGCCTTCAACCGATCGTCACAAAGCATTAAAGCTACATTCGAACTCGTCCCAAATCAGGATTTTGGACCCCAACGTTGCTCGAATGGCAACACATATCTACCCTTTGCAAGATATAGAAGCACAGACTGGCGTACCTAGCGCAGGAATCAAGATACAGAGCAAGATCGAGCAGACCTCATATATGCAGTAGGAGATGATGGAACCCGTCAAAGATGTAGGATAGAGAGTGACCGATGTACCTAAATATGCAGCGTTCGGACCCAAATTCAAGCGTTGATTAGTATAGACCAGCAATGAGTAGCTTCTTAAATTCCTTTTCCGCTGCTTTCTTGATTCATTGTAGCCCTAGGTCTTTACTCTTCACATTGATTCCGTCAATGATTACTCAAATGCTCAATGTCGTTCAAATATCTTCGCAAATCATGTTTCTTTCTGAGGAACGTCATCAACGGAATTGGTGGTGCAGCAGGCCTTGCAGAATGGTGCTACTGCCAGGCTTCACACCCTTACATAAGTAAATTAAGGCATGGTAAGCAATAGCCGAACCCTTAGACGCGTAGATATGAGAATCAGCCGCCCCTGGTCGCTCCTTACCTCCCTGCTTTGATCTGCCTTGCCACCTAATGTCGTAAGCGGTGAGGCACGGGATCCTTTCCGTTAGCTGGCATGGAAAATTGACAACCTATCAACTCATCAGCATAAACTCGATCGAAATCTATTAGATTCATAGGAGACAGGTAGCGAGTAGACCGAGTCAGCTAAGTGGCTTCGCCCATCAGCGGCTAAGTATGCATGATGAGGTGGATATCGACTTGTGTGGATGTCTCGTCCGGGTAAATTGAGCCCGAAGGCATTCGAGATTTTGGGTATAAGTAAGCTAAGTGACCGACATCTTCTTCTCCTGTCAAAAGCTCCTTGTAAGATCAGACCAACCCCCTCTTACAAAGAACAAAAGTGCCTGTCTTTGCTAGAACTCGTCCCTCCATCTTTCAATCAAGATGAATCTCAGCGGACTCTTCGCCATGGTGCTCGCTTTGGCCCAACTCGGCGCTGTTCTGGCAGCTCCAGGTGGGTGCTTCCTCGTGCTACGAATGATAACCCTGCGGCTGACATGTTGGTAGTGGGAAACGCCGAAGCAGGGTCGGTTTATATTCCCAATGAAGACGGGACGGAGGATGTCGCCGAACTTTGGTAAAGGTCTCGCTCGTTCTCACAAAGTAAGGCCCACTTTTGTGCTTACAAGGAAGATGCCTCTTACGATCGTCTTTACAGACACCAGGGTTCTTCCACCGGCAGTATTCATAAGAACCTGCGGTTTTACATTTCGAATCATGAAAAACAAACGATCTTTTTTCCTTGTTCAGATGCGTGTTTTCTAAGCAACAACAATCGTCCTTTTAGATTTGGGTACGTCGTATCAGACGGAGGTCGGTGGTGGAATCGACGAGCATGGCATAACAGTGTAGACTTACACTCATTCAAAAACAATTCTGCCAAATTGAAGTAATCGCTGTAGAGAATCCGTTACTTTCATGCTGCCATGCCTGTCTTATATTCATAGCGCCAAGCATCTAGTTGCAAGAGCTTGCCTTCTCAAAGGTCAAGATCAAAGATCACGAAATGGCTTCTACGCTAAGGAGCTAAAAGTAACATAGTGCTGAGCATGGAAATTCAACTCCTTTACATTCATTTCTTTTATATCCCCCAAATATGATACGTATATGAGTTTATAGAATTGTAGAGCTTATTATACGCAACAAAAACCTTTTTTTGAAGATATTCTGTTGGGTAAGAGGGACGATAAATACGTTTTGGTGATATGTATAAATGAATTCGAGCTTGCGAGGGAGGGCCCCTCCAGGAGGAACCCTGGGAAGCAAAGGTGGGTTCAGGGAGTCTCCCCTGAGAATCAATCAAACCAATAACATTAAATACTACAGTACGCTCTGTATATGTCTGCAGAGAGCAGGTGGATTTCAAGGGTGTCTCCCCCTGAAGTCCTCTTATGATTAGTACTGTGTACACGTATAATTGTCGTGTCTCTTTGTTTCAAGTGCCCACATACAGAGGACGGCATTCTGTTTCTCACAGGCTCGGAGAGCTTTTCACTATCGGGTAGCCCGTGCCTCCAGCGCAAATTTTGTTCACACGCGTAGGTAGCATTCACTCACATCATGGTTCTACTATGGTGGTCAGCAAAGTAAGACGGCTGGTGGAATCACTGTATGTTCTGACCTCCTCTTCCTGCCAGATGGGTGAGTGGGTCGAAGCAAGTGGTCGGGCCACACCCGCTTAGCTCCGGGTCAGCTCGGAGCGCACTAATATAATCTTATCATACGGTAATTTACCTTAGGCGCAAATGTCATTGGTTTCATCCTTTACCGGTGTATTTCTGGGGCAAACCTCAAAGCTGCCACCTTTTGCCACTATGCTGCAGCATGCAAAGATATTTGTCATTTGTCGCTTAGATTTAGTCTTGATAGGGCTGAGTCATTGCAATCCTGATCAATGCACCATGACCTCAGAACTTGCGCCTGGTGCGGATGGAAAACGGGTGCAGCCGACTTCCCACGCAAGTCTTCTAGACGTGAGGACTGTCTCTCGTAATCAGCGGGGGAGCGCCCCTTCCTTCGCTAGATTCTTGCACGAATTCTCTTCCCGGCGCAGTTCCCTACCTACTTTTTGATGCAAAGGCCATAACGTGCTACCATGTCTTGTTCTTTGATTGCATAACAGAATATGCTGGCATGGCCTACCAACGACCGAAAGAGTCGAGCGAGGCTGATGATGAATGCCGTCTCTTACCGTCCCCAGACTTGAGTGCTGTACCCTCAAATGATAAATACGGACGTCTGATTACTGGCTGCTTAATCTTGCTATTGCTACTTCTCTCTGCAACAAATGCTGCTACAGCGATCTACTTCACGAGAATGAAGAAAGACGCACCAACTCATACATACAGTATGACTTGCAAAGGCTTTTCACCCTTCGAGGTGCAGACTACTGACACCAATAAGCATCCATCGAATCCATTGAAGAGCACTGGACAACATTCCAAACCATGACAGAGTACAGTTCTCCCGACCCTGCAATCGTAAATGCAGCCTGGGAGAAATATGTTATCAACGGCTTCGTCACGCTCCCCCTCTCCTGGGCTGAAGAGCGTCACTGGCCTGCTGCGAGACCAATGCCCGGCAATCCTTCCGAAGGCATTTATGTCGTTGACGGTTTCCACCAGCTACATTGCCTCGTACGCTGTTTCCCTCCTTTTTCAAACTCTTTCCCTCTCTCCTCATATCCCCCCTCCATCTTCTAATACAAGAATATCTTGCTGTAGATGTCCATACGCGAAACCGTCTCCGCCCTCGTAGATGGCGGTACTGTTCAAAACCGCACGCACACTCTACGTCATCTGAACCACTGTTACGATGCGTTACGGCAAGCCATTATCTGTAGGGCAGACGACACACCGCTGTATGTGCCAAAAGATACATTTTGGGCCGGGGACGGGCAGCAAAGACTTTGTAGGGATTGGGCCGCTTTGGAGGATTGGGTCATCAGGCATACGGCCTGTTCCGACCCGGTAAGATGTTGAGTGGCCGAATCTGCGAAGCATCTATGATCGTCATCGAAGTTGCTAGTTTAATGGAAGATGTGGTCATGTGATAAGTTTGGAGTAATTCAAGATATTCAGTACACAAACGTTTCGTATGCGGTCGAATGGTTCCTTCAATAGCGACTTTTTGCTAGAAAGGCTAACCCGAACAGGCTTTCGTAAATCCCAGCCCGATATATGATTCTACCAGGCTAGGGTTGAGATCACCGAGCTAGCTACCTCGCATATTTCTCCGTTCCTGAAAACCGGTAGCATATCTCTGCTATAAGAGAGCATGAGAAAAGACCAAGACTATGGGGCCGATTATCTATTCGTTTTGTCTTTAGCTCGAAAACCATCCCGGCGGCGCTCACCCTGGACCTGATGATGGGTGGTTTCGGGGTACATTGTCTATGTCTTGGCATGTTCACAATGGGAAGAATTGACGCGAAAGCAAAAGGTCATCAGCAGACGATAAAAGCGAACCTGTTTTAGCAGATTATACTGGAGCCGAATAAGGCAAAGAGAGTGTGATCACCCCTACGAAGGTGCCAGACTTTTACAAGATATAATATGTTACGATACCGTTGACTTCTTTTGCATTCCATGCTATTCCATACAGTCCTAGCGCATAAAGTAGACCGATTCGCATAAAAGGCAGTCATGGCATTTGTGGTAATGTGGAGATGACGCTTGTATCTGATTTTCATTGCTACGAAGGCACTAGTTGGTACATAGCTACTTCAAGCCTACTGACATATGCAGCTCTACCAGGGCTCAGATCAGTGTCTTGCCCAATGGATTAAAACAATGTGAGAGATTGACTTAACGAAAGCAAGTTATGGTAGGATGATCGCTTGTTTGGCTCAATTGTATAAGCCAAACGCTCTGTTGTAGTCCTCGATGTCAAGATCTCGCTCTCTGCCTATCACAAGGTTCTTTGCGGCGAGGCTTTTGGCTGCTGGGTATACGATTTGGTCAAAGAAGCCATATGCGATGAACTGGATTGCCCTCTTTGGCTGCGAGTCCTAGTTGCCTGCGTTCAAAGCAATATGCATACACTAAGAAACACCCTCCCATCGCGCGTCCAAGTGTATCCTGATCCCCAAATTTCAGATCATGGACCTTGGGAAAAAATAATCTCAACTCCTATGCGTATTTCGGAGGAGCTCGGTATTGACGTTGTCAAAGATTTGCGGTATGATACTTGGGTGTTGTACACGATCTGGGCCCAGAGAAACAAGAACCAGATCGAGATCCCAATTTCGATTGGATGCACCTTTTGACACTTCATAATGAGTGTCAACCTTTGTACGGCTTTTGCAATCATAGCTGCGAAGCCAACACCGCTCTCAAGATGGTCTCTGGGCATGCACATAGCACCAAGTTCCTGTATGCTAAGCGGCAGATCAAAAGAGGAGAGCAAATATGCGTCAGCTACTCTACAGCTATCACAGCTGGTTTAGGGATCGAGAGTAAGGAGGAGCGACAAGAGATTCTAGGACGTCAGATCGGATGGGACGGGTGCTTTTGCAAGATATGTAAGAGGGAAATATGGACGGACTCTGGAAAGAAGAATGGCAAGTGTGCTCAGCAGTCTGCGGCACCAAAGGTGCGACGAGTCGGTCTCATGATGGACAGTGTATGGGGATGACAGTCTAAATGACGAAATAAGACTGCAGATTTCACAATGTTGTACCCCAACCTCTACTGTTGTTCCATTCGGTACATGGTCAGGATGATGCCAATGTTCTACTGAACTCATAGTAATATCAATTAGTGTTACCCATTTGTACTGGAGTGATGAGACTGAAAGGTAGTAGGCTTGAACCTAGGTATCGTAAATAGGCTCAATAGTTGTCAGGTGGATAGTAGTGTAAATGAGAAGGAAGGTGTGATTGGCAGTGCTAGCTTAGTCATAGAATTAGCTTAAGTAGGGGCCTCGCCCACCACTAGAATTGATCATCCTTCTACCCCTGCCAGACGCTATCCACTGATCTTTGGCGACCACGGTGCGATAGCACGTGGGAGGCTTTGGTGACGAGAGGTAGAGGGTTTGATTCCCAGGCAGTAAATTCCTAATTTATTTTAGATGTAAGTCTCTATTTTTGTCCGCGGGGGCTCTTATCTTCTAGTCTAGGGAAGGTGTTTAGAGCAGCAGTAATACACTACAGGAACCCTGCTGATGGTTAATATATAGTTTAGTATGTTACCACCAGTAATCACCCTTTTGATCTAGTCGTAATGATTTCGCTTACCGTCCTCACTCTAGCGACCACGGTGCGATCTTTGCAAGACTCTGAAGTGATCATTATATTCTTAATTGTGTTAATACTATCTTCTACTTCTAATTCTATCTCTAATTAATCTCTAACATCTATAACATTGCTAGGCCTTTGCTTGCTTACTCATCATATCTTAACAATCTTAATTATAAAATCTTAATATCAGACTGCTGCAAGACTAGTACTAGAAGATTATTAAATTATATTATTATACTCTTTATATATCTCTATTATAGCTTAGAAATATCTTTATTAATATAAAATCTTATCTTTACTTATTTATATTATAATAATAATATAAAATTTAAAATTTAATAAAAATTAAGTATTAAACTATTAAAAAATATCTACTATCTATTTTTCTTAGAAAATTTTTTATTTCTATTCTTTATTTAATAATAATAATATTTTTACTATCTTATTTTTTAAATTTACTAAATATTTATTATTTATTATTTATTATACTCTTTATATTTATTAAATATTTTTATTTTAATAATTTAGAATTTATTTTTAAAGCTAGATTTATATTATTAATTTATTAATTCTAATTTATTAAGATTTTTATTATTTTTATTAAGCTTTTATAATAATATATTATTAAATTAAAATTCTATTATATCTATTATTA
>NAPT01000382.1:0-27768 GCA_002927785.1 Cladonia uncialis
CCCAAGCGCCCCAAACCACCTCCTCCCCATCCCTTCCCAGTTCGGGCTGGGAAGGGATGGGGAGGAGGTGGTTTGGGGCGCTTGGGAGGGGGAATGGGAGCGGGAGAGGAGGTAGGCGATTATGAGGGTTGTGGAGCGGGATTTGCCCATTGCGCTGGTGAGGATGTTAGCGAAGCTGCTTGGATAATGTGGCTTGGGAAGAAGAAGCAGGGGATGGAGATAGGGATGGATGGCAGGAGACAGGACATAAGGGAATTCGCAGAAAAGAGAAGGACTGGTAGATCTATGGAGAGTAGGAGAGAGGATGCTAGGTAGCGAGCTGCGTGCTCATCGAGCGCTCTCCTTGTAGAGTCTCATATGAGGTTGTTCTCTGCTTGTAGAATTGCCCGCTTGCAAAGCTTCTGGATAGGATGTTGTTTGCTTGTACAACTCTCTGCTGTGATCATCCTCGCTTGGAAAGTTCCATGCTTGTAAAGCAGTCTGCGTCTAGAGCACTCTTGTTGCTTAGCTCTTCACTCGGACGGTTCTGTGCTGTCGGGACTCGTAAAGACCGTCCGAGCCGGATCTCTCCGGTCTGCTCTCAAAGCCAGGCAGTCTCTGCCCGTCATCTACAGGATGATGTACAGCTCATATCACATATACAGCGAAAGCCGTGATACCTTCCCAACTTGATGCGACGCACCGGAGACTCGTAGAAGCCGGGATGGTGTCATTGGGTGGCGTTATGGGCGTCTGTAGTGGAGTCCACTTCGCAATGGCCCCTGGCGTCATGCATAACGGCCCCCGAAGCCTTTAGCGGCTCCATACTCAGGCAGGAACAATACACTCGAGGCAGCTTCATTCCGACAGCAAAGTGCCGACGCCTGATGAAGATATGGAAGGGATCGGAGACACGGACTTAAGACCGTGCCACAATACATTGTTGTATTCGGAGAGGCCGAAAATCCAACACATACTCCATTTAGATAACGGCAAAGTAGTGGAAGACAGGAAGGTCGTATCTTCCTCTCCTTCCTTTTTCCAGATTGATGTGACAAGATTCGCAGAAATGCCTTAGAGAAGAAAGTTGTGGACCCACCAATGGACAAGCACGCCGCCGCCACCATCGAGACCTTCCTGTATGAAGGCATTGCTGCCGGCAAAGTGTTCGATGATATTTTCATCTTCCACGTCGTCGACCTCCACCACATGATGCTTGAAATTGGTAAAGAGATCGTTGTCCAGGGGTAATCGCAAGGCTGACACTACATGTGTGATATTGGCTTTCTTTAGAACGTCTTTCCGCCGTAAGCAGAACAACCTAGTCCCACTTGTCAGCCAAAGTGCCAGATGGGGCCATGTCCCTGCGTAATTTGTGGATGCCATTGATTCCTCTTACCCTCCTATGTACAGATTGGCGTCACCTGGTATCCGATCGAGGGACATGGCGTAAGAATTGATCGTGCGGTAGGATGTGCAGTGGTTAGATGGTTGTTGTAGCACGAGTAAGTGGAGGCGAGAAGGGTTGTTGGCTAAGTGCAGGCTTGTCTTGATGGTTGGAAATTCAATTGTACCCAAGCCCTGACTCCTGCTTGTCTAAAAGTGCTTGCTGGCCTAAGCGAGAAAGTTGAACGTCTTCCTCATTCTACCAAGATCTTCAATAACAACCTTAAGCTACTGCATTTCACTAAGCTAAAGCATCGCCAACCCTTTACACCTACATGCCGGTTATCCTGGCTCATGGATTGATGCTCTACAAGGGCCAGACTCCCATCTCTTCTATTGGCTCTTCCTGCCGCGGGCGATGAGTTGTCCAGCTCGAAGGCTTTGCGCCATTAATCCCTCTTGCTCTACCCCGCTCTCAAATAATGATTCCACGCGTCCACGGGATCATTTCCCCCATTCTATTTGTCTGCTAGCTCTTCTGAAGGTTGAGGCAGTCATTTTCAACCCGTTTCAAGAGGCCTTTCGGAAGTCAAGTGAGACAATGGTCGCAGTATTAACCGTTCTTAGGCCAGGGGCACGCGATCTACCAGGACGCCTCGTAAGGACTGGAAACGGGTGCGCCTTGGGTTCTAGAAAGACAAGGTTCCATGAGCCTCACCCTCTTCTAGGGTCGGAACCGACTCAGGTAATCTCAAATGCGGAGTTTTCCGGCCGGTGATGTTGCCGTCTCGTATGATAATTCGTCCTGATCCGCAACCACTTGGTCCCCTCGTCAGGATTGTCTGCCATCCTCTATCACTACATATAAAACTCTCAGTGGCTTCTTAAGACACCTGCAGCATGCCTCCTGTCACCACTCACTCCCTAGATAGATACCCCATGCCATTAGGCTCCTCGTCCTAAGTCAGACGGATCCTTTGGAGGCGTGGATCACGATCCAGTGATTCGTCACTTCGCGACCCTGCTGCACACCTACTCAATCTATCCTCTACAATACAACATCTTGGCATGCAGTGAAAGATATAGTGCTATCAGTTAATTGGTTTGATGCACGTCTTTTTATCCTCCTGCCACTCTGGCTTTTGAAAGCAGGCAGTGCCGACTATGAGCGCACTGGATGGAGTGTGGATTACTGCTTCCGAAGCTATCTTGCATGCCGTTCTTAAGACGGTGAATAATATTCCTCGTTACCGCGTTTTGTCCCACCTACAGCAAGTAGATAGGTCTTTGATCCTCAATGCTTTTTGGGGCCTCCCGCCCCGCTTACCACACCTTCTCAATACAGTCACTCTCCCCGTACTGGGAACCACAAGCGAATCTTTAGGGTAACGGTATTTCTTATTCCTTTCCATTCTCAATATATAACTCACTGTTCTCTCCCGTCAAAAAATCATGTTCATCGGGACTACCACGGCGATGTTTAACCAGAGCGTTGGGTGTTCCGTTTTCGCTGTAAGCTTACCCATGCAGCTCGGTGTTGCAGAGCTGATTATTAATTTCACTCGCTCACTCGCAAAGTCGTATCTGCGTCTGTCAAAGGATTCCGAGCAGCTCCTGTCGGTGTCAGGTTTCTTCCGAACGGATGAGTGATGATGATCGTGATCATAATGATGATGATTATTGAAAGGATCAATTGCGTCAAACCGCGGGCATGAGCTTTCATTGTACTTAGAGATCGAGGCCTTGGGCAGAAAACCCACCACTAAGGCATCTCCTTATGCACGGGCGGGACGTGCCTCCGGACAGACATCAGACACTCCGTATAAAGAATGTGACTATCTTTCCTGACACAGATCAGCTGTGCCTTTCCGAGAGGGTATTCGGCCCTCTTTGGGAGACTAAAGTAGGTAGACTAACAGCCTTAATGGGCGAGAGGCGAGGACTACTAAGCAATTGGCGAATACGGCAGAGCTGAAAGCTGTCAGCGCCTTGCCTCGAAAGGCGACCCTTAGTGCATGGCGGATTTCCCTGTAGACAAAGGCTGGACACACTCTCTTCCTGCTCGTGCGTGCAGGTCGCATACAAGCGCATATTGGTGTAGCGTGGGATTCTGATTACTCCGTACAGAAAAACGGGTTTCTGAAATACTCCTGCAAGACGCTCATCACTTCGGTTTGACCCAATCCTTTCGAATCCTTGCTAGATATTGCTGGCGTGTCCGTGATCCGTGATCCGTGATGCCACATCTTAGATCCTGCAAGCAAAATTTGCCTGCTCTGGTAGTCTTTCTGGCCTTAGAGGGGCAAAACTATTTCTATATCTCACTTACGACAAGATTTTATGTACGCAGATCTAGCGTGGACGTAGGACACTGCCGACAGCGGCCGCACCTTTCTGTATGGGGCACTGAAGCTTCCTACTAACATCGCCCATCAGCGTTCCACTTGCCCCTTAGCTGCACGTCTTGCTCCCTATAAGGCGTTATACTCCGTAAGGCGGCTTCCGCCCAAACTATATGGCCTTGACGCCTTTGACTGGTGGCCCCCGATAGCGCTTGCTAGGATATTATCCTCGCGGGCTGTGCAAACAGCTTAGAATTAGGGTTGCGCACGAGTCGGAGGATCTGTCGAACGGATTATTGGTAGGGGACTGAGGGAGTAGTCAAGGGCAAAAGCTACGGGGCACCCTTGGTACCCCTCCAAGCACCAAAGCACGAGCTGAAGGGTAAGGCTGGAAGCTGACGATCCTGCCTAAGCCCAGCAACTTATTTGACCGACTCGCAGCCCCACTTTCTTTTAAGAGGTTTTTGCTGTACGCTTTGCCTGGATACCCTGTACTAGGCTGGCTTCTTGGAGGGTTCAGTAAGGACGGCGACGCTTAGAGGTTTCCGATCACCTCTCACATCATCTTTGCCCTCTCAATGGCCATACTTTGTTCCTGAAACTTTCCAATTTGCCCATCGTTTGCTGCAATTGGTCCTCTCCGCGATCTGGTTGGATAGAGATTCGCCGTCGTTATATCTCAACGCTGATGTTGCCACCCATTTCGAAGCCACGCTTTTTACGATTTAGATTATTAGCGCCTCACGACCGTTAACGATAGCATTTTCAGCGTGGCGATCACGACTTTATGGATTTTACGCGCGTTACGCAACCCACGCCTTCGATTCTTGTACATGACCATAATGGCAACCATGCCCGGAGGCAATCGAACAATCGATCAGCAGGAAGTCCCAATATACGCACACCTGGCGCGATGCCTATACCTAATGCAAGACACGAACCTGCTCCTCCTCCTCTTCCACCACCGAGACATCTTGATGACCTCTCTGCTGGCAGAGACCCGGGATGGGAATGGGGAAACAACCCTAGTGGTGTCTTCGGGAGGGCAGGAAGAACTCCGACAGCAGGATCGAATTTTCCGAAGAGCTGGGGGAGAAAAGGCGAGGAGCGTAGGCGTGACGAGATATCGGAGCGACCCGAGTACAAGCGGAGGGACAGCTCGACATCAACGATAACATCTCCTACGGAGACGGACAGAAGATATGACTTTGACAGGCGCCAGGATGAGGGATATTATAGCCTTTCTACGTCCAGACCAAATGCTATGAGCCAGCAGTCAGTACAAATCCCTTCTACAGATCTACAAGACGACTCCCCATTGTTTCTGCCATGAACGGCAAGCTACACCTGAGAATGGCGCGGCTTACAAGAGCTGGTATTTCTTAGTGGGGCATAACTCTGTCGTGCAAGATTCGAAGCGAGTATTCACGATTGCTAATGCTCTACATGAACTTAGACTACACGGTGAAAGACAGCTACAACAGCGCAACATAGAGAGTTCGTCGCAAGCGTACGACAACAAACTACTCTCCAAAATCGGCAAGCCCAAAACACCACCACGTACATCGACATTGAGCAGTCTCCAAAGTTCCCCGTCCTCAAGCCTTCCTTATCATCCACATCCAGACCAGTCAAGATCACTCTCCTTCTCCAATTCGAACAATCTATACTCGAACAGTGCATATTCAGATAGTCCTCCAATCAAAAGAGAGCCATTGGGATATGAGGATAGTCCACGATCAAAGCCTATTTCTCCAGGCTTGATTTCTTCGGCTATGAAGGCCACACATCCTATGGACTGGCGAAGTCCAAACACCGAGCGCAGCACACCGTCTTCATTTGATACTGGCAGTTATTCGCCTTATCCACAGCGGTTTCCATCCTCCAGCAACGTATCACGGCAGCAAAAGTCTCGACGCTCCACGAGTGGATCGTTGTTGTCAAGCTATGATGAATTAGCGGGGAATTCTCTGAAAAATACCGCTAGTTACATTAAGCGCGAAAATTACGAACAGCCTATGTTTTCAGAACAAGACTCGGTCGATCCAACTTTCCCAATGCGCCAACTCCATCTTGAGGACCGACCGCCCCTCAGTAACTACCCTGACTCTGATACATACTATAATTCCTCTTCAAATCGTTCGCTTCATACATCGCGCTCACGCCCAGGCATGAAGCGAAAACCCTCACCATCTCCGCCTCCCGACCGGTCGCACGACCGGTCGCAAGCTGCTAATGCTCAATTACTAGCGGCGGCGGGGATGAATGCTGACCCGTTTCAACGCAACACCTCACAACGAGTATCGCCAGGGAGTCGTTTTGGTCAGAGTCAAGGTTCCATTTCATCGCAATCATCTCTTGGTGCTCGCAACAACTCATACGCGTCATCTACAGGACTATCGGTAGGCGGAAGCAGCATGACCAGCTTCGACCAGCACTCACCTGGTACCCTCTCGCCCTCATCCGAGCAACAACAACACTATCAACAACACAACGGTCAAGACTCGCCATACGTTACTTCACTTGCGATGAATCCGTCGGCACGAAGCACGCGTTCTCAACAACAGTACCCTCAAGGGCCCCTCGAAGATCAAGACATCGACCAAAAGCCGCAAATAACTCCAGATCAACGAAGGGGCAACGTGCCAAATATGCAATCACAAGCCTTGATATGTCAGTGTTGTCCCAAGAAGCCAAAAAAGTTCGACACACCGGAACAGTTGAGGTAAGTCGTTGTAGCCTTATGATGTTTGTCATGCATTTGTGCTGATTTGATGTACTTATTGCAGGCATCATGAGTCAGAGAAGCAATATCAGTGCCAGTACTGTACTAATCGCTTCAAAAACAAGAACGAAGCCGAACGCCACCAGAATTCTCTCCACCTTCGCAAGCACTCTTGGTCCTGCGCTACCCTCAACGGCCAGTACGATCTTGCATTCTACCCATCAACAACTATTCCACCTGCGGAAAACAATCCTGCCCAGCCTCCAACACCAGTGAACCAGCTTGCAGCTTTCGACACTTGTGGCTACTGTGGTGAACAGTTTCCGAACGAGCCGGCTCCAGACTGGGATGAACGATCTCGACATCTCCTCAACACGCATAAGTTTGGCGAGTGCAACCAGTCAAAGAAGTTCTTCCGTGCAGACCATTTTCGCCAGCACCTTAAACACAGCCATGCAGGGACAAGTGGGAAATGGACAAACATGCTGGAGAACGCATGCATGAAAGATGAGCCCAATCCTGAACCGCAGGACACGAGTAGCAACACCGTACAACCGTCGGGGGCACCTGTCGCAAACATGGGTATGGGACAAGCCAATCTGGGACAGGTGAATATGGGCCAGCCGCCTTTGGGTCAGGCAAGTATGGGACAAGCACACATGGCGCAAGCAAATATGGGCCAAAACGTGGGCCAGGCAAACATGGGCCAGAGCATAGGACAGACACAAATGGGACAAGCACAGTTGGCGCAAGCGGCACAAATGGCACAGATGGACATGAGCAATATAGACCCCAGCATCGGCTTACAACCAATGAGCAACATGGGGCCAATGGGTAACATGAGCAACATGGGTCCACCTGGGCGTGGGATAGGCATGCAGGGTGGCCAAATGCGCGAGGAAGAGATTTCTCAGGACATGTAGAGCTTGTCCTTCTTCCATTTCAAGGGTTCGAGGCGCAAAGGTTTTGAGCTCGCCCTGGTTCGATTGCCTGGTGTACCCTTCAGATACCTCGACTGACGTTGGAGAAGAGCTTGCTCGTCTATCGGGTAAGGCTCGAACGAGCGGTCTAGTAGGGCTGTTTCGTCCTTGTAAGGCTTGTTCATAGGGCTTTGTTCATAAGGCTGGTATTGGTGTTCCGTTCTTTACGTTTCATAAACCTTCGACCTTTCTATGATCAAACACACCCCATTACAATCCACTTCCTATTCTACTTCATATCAGATTTGTAAAAGCAATAGTGTGAACGCACTTCTTACTTCAGCGCATGCCTGGCATAAGCTATACGCTTGAGGCAGCCTTTTGACAGGCTGTTCATAACGATTCACGACTAGCATCAGTGATTTTATTCTTATGGGAGGAATCATTCTGTATGGGGCTATTGCTGATGATGGTTGATCAACTAGCTCAGTGATGTCTAAAGGGATCATAAGGGTCAGGCATTCTTCAGAATATAGTCAATTTTGCCGCTTCATTTGTGATTCTCGCACGAGCTGACTATGTAAACTCCCATCTCCCTCATTCATGGCATTGACTCCATCCCGTTGAGCAGGAACGCTGAATTCCCCAAACTTCAATAACCTTCCCCTGACCCCCTTTGAGCTTAACTATAAGCCAATGTGCAGTACTTTCATCTTATCCAGTCGCAGAGACATGGTTCTGAAACGATGTTAGGAGCTGCCTACCTTAGCCATAGACTGATTCATTTATTGAATCAATGGAGCTGCATGTCTTATTCTCGGCTTCAGAATCCTGGCCAGGGCCGTTTGGGATGCTGAGCGGCATTGAATTGGTATCTCAGCACATAGTAAACGCTTGGGAGGAGTTGCTTGGGATGTAAAATCCGAGATAATATAGATATTGCTTATGGCAGCTTGGCGGCGCTTGATGCTGACTTGTCTTGCGATGGAAGCGTGGGGAACTTCTGCTGGGGTAGGGATTGCGGTGATAGAGGTTGGGTGGAAGTAATTAAAGGCTGATCTTACGTGTGGCAGATTGTTAAGGGGATGTCACAGCCGACAGCTTGGAGAACGAAGTGGCACGTATGAAATGATATTGAAGATGAGGTAGCTTCTATTGGGTATCTACTACAAAGACTTTTCTAATTCCATGCATGCTTTTACTCCTCCCCTCCCATCCCAGCAACTTTCCGTGCCGCGCTGATCTCTGCCTCGCCCAGCCCCAGCTCCACGCCATACTTCGCAAACGCCTTGACCATATCTTTCAACCCGGACTTCAGAGAGTCAACAATAAGATCTACCTCCTCCATATTCCTATCTGACTCGACGAATTCCACATCTGTCTGATGAACGGGCAGACTGCTGACGAAGCCTTCGATTGACGATATAGTGCTCACGTATGCTCGTATTAGTAAGGGAACATCTTTCGCTACTCTGCCGTAAGAGTCTTCTTTGAGACTTGCCACGGCTAGAATGCTGAGTGTGTTGATGGAATTGACAATGGGATTGAGATCGCTATATGGTGTCCCGAGCACAACAGTGCAGACCCGCCGTTTGAAAGTCTGTCGGAACGGGTAGCCAGCACGGGTGCGTAAGAAGCGCATGAGATAATCATTGTATTGAGCGAGCAGACCGATTTTGCTGTAGGTTTCCTGCTGACCCTGCGTCAGGAGTTTCTGGCGTGTAGTACCCAAATACTTTTCTGTTTCTGCGCGCTGTTTTTCGAGAAATCTCAGAGACTGGACGGGTTGAGGTGACTGCCCGTAGGATTTAGCTATGGAGCCAACGCTGGCTTCGATCATCTCGCGGCGATTGGACGGAGGGGGAGGATTGGTGAAGATGTTCTCTTTTCTGAGGGGTGCTGAGATTGGAGGCAGAGTTTCGATGGTGATCTTCTGTGGAGGAGGCGCGGATGCACTGGGAGGGTTTTGGAACTCTCTGATACGGTTGCTGATGCTGAGGATGTTGCCCAAGCAGAGTGTCATTACTTGGTTCCACACAGAACCGGTAGGACGATCAATGTCTGAGAAGATAGCTTTTCGTCGATCTTCGAAACGTTGACTTATGTAGAACAGCTCCCAGAACGCAAAGGTCTAGTCTGATCTTAGCTCTTGTTCCGTGGTAGAAACATGGCGACCTACCCTTGTCACATCCCTCTTCGCCTTAATGCCATTCAAAAGGCTTCCATTAGGGTCCTTGGAGCCAGTCGTTAAGGGCTGCTCCTTCTTAAGAGGCTCTTGCGCAACATAAGCAACAAATAAGGCATTCGACAACTCCCACAATGCAACAAGAAGAGTGCCGGAAGTCAGAGACCGAATGATAAGCGAGATGTGATAAGGTGGTATGTATGAGAGCTGGGAAGCAGGTACGTCCCAGAGCAGTTCTGCAAAGTATAGGGAGCAGCTCCAGGCCGTGTTCCGTATAAAGAGCGCATAAATTAAGGGTCCGAAGATACTCATACATATAGACCGTATGCCTACATCCCGAACAAGCAGTGGTAGAGAGGCTCTCACTTGCATAATCGGATGCTCTTTCTTCTGAGGCACTTCGGATGTTGACTTGTCCTTCGCTTTCGTGAGAGGCAGGGTAACCCTGTCATAATCGAAGTATAGATGTATACCCGACTGGAGAGCTGCAAGCATGAAAAACACACTCCGAAGGTAGATGGGTCTCTCGTTGAGCTTCCTACGTTCCCATGCCCTGGATTATCATCAGCCTCATGGCCTCCAAAGCAGCAATGTAGATTTGCTCTTACCTTCCCTCAGATATCCAACCCAGATTTGCTGAAGCAGAAGCAGACCACATATAGACTTCACCGAACCACCATGCTGAGAAGCAGTACCATGCTAGCGTCTGAGCAGTATCCAAGCGAACGAGATAACTTGTGAAGGTCTGAGCAGGCGAGGCCGACGTTCGAGTCCCTATTTCATGCAGTCAGCGTCACGCTAGATTCAACATCGAAGCTGAACTCACCCAGGTGCAGCTGCGCGACCCGTAGCACAAAAACAGAGAGAGCGGATATGAAGAGCAGTAGTGTTCTGATACCAGCAGGACCGAGCGGAAACCAGGACCAAAGGACTCCTAGGAGGTCAGCCAACTAATCTCAAAAAACGTTAGGGGGAATCCACATACATGAAGTCTTGCCCCCTATCAAAATTGCCTCGACATAACAAACAATTAGTATAAAGGCAGCTGCTCCAGTAAATCTTCTATGAAGAACTGGTGTAAGGAGCTCCTTGTAGAGTGGAGCCCGCAGCGCAGCCATCTGTTGAAAGAGCTGGAGGGCAGTTTCAGCCTGCTTTAGTAAGGTCTAGCATCACTAACGGAGCTCTCTCAATCTGTATTGGAGGTAATAGCACTCTCTCAATCCTGTCACTCTTCAAATCGCGGCTGTCAACAAACGCTGGTTGATAGGGCTGCGTGATGCACCATACCCGATTGAGGCTTAGTGGCATAGAAAATGTCCGCTGTCGATATTTTAGTACAGTGACAAGGGCGAACGTAGGCTCGATGTTACCGGCCAATCGACTTGCCTAGGTCCCAGCTTAGCATATTGCTAATTTGAGTCAATGCCGGAGCTTTCAACAATCACCTCGCGATCAGTGATTAGAGCGGGTAACCATAAGGCTCTTTATCCGGGAAATACTGATACCAATTCGTCCAACCGCGCTATCGTCAAACCTAGCTCGATGCTACAACCGTTGACCAGAATCCTCGTTTGGATTCAGCCTTATTGGGGTCGGTCTTGCTGGTTCTTAGAGCTATTATGAAATGCAGCCTGCCATCTTTTCGCCATCCCACGTTCCCTGCTTCCATCACTCGTATGCAGGGATATGAAACTGGTACGGATTACAGTGTGCTGGAGGCTTGACGGTCCTATTGATACGCATGAAGATACTACTCGCCTTCTACTTGGTTTGGAAGACAACCTGGAAACTATTGCTTTGGCGGTTTCCCTCTATGATAGGAATACGAACCCCTTTCCTCCATAACGAGCATCGCCAATGCTAATGAGTAGCTGAACATGAGACAGGCATCTACCTTTATCAGAGGATAGCCGTCAGCGCTGGATGAACGATTGTGAGAATGGCTAGTTTAGATTGTGAGTGTGATTGTGCTCAATACAGGTCCATCTCCACTGCCACGAGGGTCTACCAGGCTAGTGGCGAACTTAAATTCCTACTTGTCCGCCTGGCGTGGGCGCCTCAAGTTTTATGAGCTCCCCCCCGGAGACGGTGTGCAATGTCAATTTCAAACAACGACGTGAGTGGAAGACTGACCTGTCAAACAATTGGTGCCAAGCCTTGATAAGAATGAAAGAAATCGCAAGTTGCTAGGAACGGGGATCCTGGAGGCCCACGGCCTCAACCTAGTCATGTACCAGGCTTGCGATATCACGCTCGGTTTGAATGGTGGACCGTGCAACAATGTGGGGATTCCTTCGCGCGCCATGTGGTTATATGTATAGCATCGGCTGGATGTCATTCGGCTTCTGTCTTAATTGCTTATCCAAGGTCGCTATTCTTGAGTGGTTAGAAAAATTGTCAGTGTCCATTATCCTCTTTTCATTCATTGACATCAACATATTCAACAGCAAGCAAGCTTTCCCCCTACCATTGTGTGTATTTCTTGCTGAGTCATCCATCTTCTACTGTTCTTTGGAGTAAACCTTTGCTTCGGCAGGTTATATTACCACCTAAGAGACTCCTAAGGAGCTTGCTCTTCTCCCGCATCTCGTCTGCTCGCTCTCCTTCGGGGATTGGTCCCAATTTCATGTCTATCTTTCTGTGAACGGTAGAGCCTCACTCAGCAAAATGACGAGCTCAGCGCTTCTCGGTATGCCACCCGCCAATGAAAACGACTTCAACATTGTCAAAGGTATATTGGACTTATTTGGCATACCTGGAGATCCCAGTGAGGGAGTTGCGATCCCTCCTAGTGCCCCACCGAATCGGAATTACGCAAACAAAGGACCGGGGGTCATTGCTGGGTGTTCCATAGCGATCCTTACCATCATAGTAGTTACTGGAGGCCGGTTGTTTGCTCGATATAGCCACTTCAGTTCGCGGCTCCGTTGGGATGATGCTCTCATCATGGTGGCGGCCGCTTTCGTCATTGCATGGCACGGTGTGGTCGTTGCGATGGTTACACAAGGGGGCTCGGGTCAGCACATCTACAATATCACCTACCACGAATACAATTTATGGTTACGATACGGTAGTATTGATGAGATTGTCTTCTTCATCACTGTCAGCATCACCAAATTATCCATCATCTACTTTAAGTGGCGCCTCACCGGAGAGACCTCGAAAGCGTGGCAGTGGACGCACAGGGCCTTCTTCGTCGTCATCTCCGCCTACCTATTGGTAGCCATATTCGCGGCAACCTTCCAATGCAATCCTCCTGAGGCTGCAAGGAATCTCGTTGTCTATGGACAGAATGCTGGTCACGTCAGATGTTTGAGCGTCAACACCTTGGGAGTCACGCTCAGCGCCCTGCACATCGCCCTCGACTGGATGTTGCTGTCGATACCAATGATGTTCGTATTCCGACTGAGCATCTCACATGCACGAAAGCTTAGGGCCGCTATCCCATTAAGCGTTGGGTTGATGTCATGCGTTGGCAGCATCTTGAGGCTCTACAAGCAATTGCATCCTCCAGAAGATTTAACTTGTGGGTACCTCTTGAAAATGCTGGTAGATCCGTACTGAGAAATGTGCAGTCAATTGGATCCCCCAATTGAATTGGACCATTGTCGATATCGTCACAGCCGTCTGTGTCACCTCCCTCCCATCATTGAATTCACTTGTAACGAGACACCTACCCAAAACCATCCGACAACACTGGGGTGATAAAGACAACGTTGACGAGTTCGGCCATCCATTCAACGAAGGCTACTTCTTCGAAGTAAACCAGCGAAGAAAGCCTCGCGCTGTGCGACAAGGCGGATGGGGTGAGCTCTTTGGCAAGCAAGATTTGACCTTGGAGAAATACCCAACGGGGGAGACAATGCCAACTATTGATGGTTCGACCAAGTCTTGTAGTACAACTGTGCTTGCCACGAGGCAGGGAAGTGTGCAGAAGCCGGAAGACGACCACACCTCGTTTGCGCGATTTATCGAACGCGGAGAGATCTCCGATCAGTCATCTGCTCCTCACAGCAAGGTCGCTATGAGGCCGGAACCCAACAAGACCAGGCATGCTGATCCCTACGCCATTCCGGATGACGATGTGAGTCTCGACGAACTTGCCTACCCGCTCAGACCAAAGGCGTAACCAGTCAAAGTGATTGGATGAAGCCATTTGCGAGCACCAGGAAAGATTCCCGCGCGGTAATCATGACACCCAGACAGTTTCTTGAACTTCCTCGCATTTGCGCGTACTACAAATTAGATAGCAGTCCAGATAGTCTAGACGGTAGCCGGGTGGAGGAACAAGAGTCTTCCTCCGCAGAAGATTTTGGTAGTAGGGGTTGAATCTATGTCGCAGGAGGCTGAGCCAGACAATAATGTTGATCCATATTGGTACGGAGGATGAACAACACGAGCAGCTTTAGCAAGGTACGAGGCAGCCAATTTAAATTCCTCCCTTGTACGCTCACCCTACTCCCTTGCTCTCTTACTCCGTCAGTACTCCCTCTTAATCGGCCATGTTCCCTTTTCTAGGGGTTTTATAAGCGCTAGGCGCTGTGATTATCGTTTATTTCGGCAGCTAAGCCCTAACCCTAAAATATTACGCGCAAATTCATGGACACCCCGGAGCAGGCTACCTCCAAATCCGATCTGCAACCACACAAACACATCACCTATTATCTGCCTTCAAATTCGATCACTTCAACTCATCCTTCCCGCTTACCCCATATGGATTGCTATCACATAGCTCTTACCTATCATTAAGGAGACACCGGCAGGCTTTCTAGTTCTGCCCCTCTAGTTCGTCTCAACCATGGAAGACGGCGACAGAGTAACGAGCCTTTGCAGCAATATACCAGCCCAAGACCTGTTGGAAGATTTTGATTTCGAACCCTTCTTGAACTGGGAACTGCCCGAGGCTGCCGAACCTTCAGTTGGCATGCAACAGAATGAAGTCCCAGCACTCCCTACAGAAAAGAAACGACGCTCAAATGGCACCACTCAGCCTCGCATAAAAAGACCGAGAATCCAACATAGCCATATCTGCGACATGCACCGAGCTCCCAGCTCCAAGCCAGCTGTGAGATGCTTTGGGAAAAGGTCAAGGATGGGCCCTCATAAGGGTACAAGATGTGAGAGAATGGTAGCTACCATCGTCAATGGGCAGTTACCGGTGTGTGCGCAACACAGGGCTCAAGTCATTAAGATGACGCGTTGCGAAGCTACTCTGGAGTGTGGGTTCTCTTGCAACGAAATCGTTCCGTGGAAGCCTTATGGATACCCCCTTTGTGAAGCCCACTGGTCGAAAGGAAAATGTCATTTCTTGGAGCTACCCGTCGAGATCCGTCTTATCATCTACCAGTATCTCATCCCAGACCAACCCGTGCAAGCACGCCGCTCTGGGATGCGAAGCCTTCGACAGGACCGCACCCCTGTCTGTACAGCCGTTTTCCGAGTCAACAAAACCATCCATGAAGAGGTTGCCGATCTTTTCTATGGTCATACGACTTTCAACATTGATGTCACCAATGAACGGGAGAGTAATGCGGCTGCAACGCCCAGCATCTCCATGTGTTATGCAAAGGATGAGAAGTTTTTCCTTACGGATTATCAGATGCAGTTGTTGTTGCTCGAACAGCGGAGGGCAAGAACGGCAGTGAATAGAACCATACCTTCACATCCAACCCGTCAAAAAAGATTTGCTACGGGCATCAAACATCTTTTCACACCGTGGCAACCAGCGCTTTCATTACAATATTTCCAGAGAATCCGATACTTCCATATTCACATCGCATTCAACGCTCCCAAGAGATCCCCTTCTGCTAGTAACAGCTCGCAGGCCGCTGAGACTATCCTGGCGGAAGCTGAAAGGAATTTGCTGTGTGATTATTTACATCGATTGGTCGAAGGCTTGGTTACGGATAATCAAGCTCCGTTACGAAATCTGGATATCAGCGTCCGTGTCCAAGGAATTTCCGACGACGACGATGCCCGAGCCAATTCTAAAGCAATCTTGCATTGCCAAGCATTAGTCAAACCGATTCGGCGTCTACGCTCACGCACTGCCAGCCTTGTCTCCTTGATCCGAACCGGTGAGGGCTTTAGGGAGATTGATATGCTCCCCGTACATTCGAAGGAGGAAGATCCCATCAGTAGATTCGTGCGGAGCTGCTGTGCGGAGCTCACTGATTCGCTTGTGCCGCCACCAAGGAGCCCGGTTCTCGTGCGATTTGGTCAGCTCGCCGAGTTGGTATCAAAAATGTGCGAATACCCATTTTGGCGGGAGACAGATATTGAAGAAATAGAGATCCTATTAAGTAATGGAAGATCTGCGAGAGAAGCTAATGACATAAAAGCTTTGATATCAGTCTTTCGCGATGTTTTCGACAAGGTGACGAAATACAATTCCGATCATCAAGACTTCATGAAGCAGATGAGGCAAAGTTTTGAGAACATGCGGTCAAATATCATCAAGACCTCATGAAGCAGATGAGGCAAAGTTATGAGACGATGAGGTCAAATGGCACATAGCGATGAAACGAATCCATGCTTTCTTAATGTCCAGTCTGTAATAATAATGAAACAAGGTCTCGGCTTCCCAACTTCTCTCACTTTCTCCTTGTTCGATCTTGATGCAAAAGCCGCGTGACTGTCTTTTCGGGTTCCGACTTTTCAAAGTCCTAATCGCCCACCTTCACCTTTAGGCAATGCTCCGCCGACAGAGAGGGCAGCCCGTCGACCGTATAACACCTTGCGTATCAAAGGAAAATGTTCCGATAAACCAACGGGCCATGTACCAGCGCTTTCGCGGTGAGATAGGCAAGAACTGTGAAAATCTTTATCCAGTCAGTCCCAGCTTGATAGACTCTCAGGGCAGATTACATACCAAAGGATCGCCGCGAGCTGTATATTGAATCAATCTTCATCCGACCTGTAATCTTCATCCGAACTGTGATCTTCATCCGGTCTGTCTTCATTCTTGGGTACTGCTCCGTTGTCTAGCAGTAGCTGCACCACTTTCTTGTGGCCTTGCGATGATGCTGCCGCTGATGCATTGCCATATATTCCACCTTGAGCGTTAACATCTGCCCCCTTATCGAGCAGTAGCCGCACCACTTTCTCAAAGCCTTCATATGATGCTGCCGCTAATGCATTGCCAAATTCTCCACCTTGAGCGTTGATATCTACCCCCCTATCTAGCAAAAGCTGCACCACCTTCTCATGGCCATTGTATGATGCTGCTGCTAATGCATTGCCAAATATCCCACCTTGAGCGTTGATATCTGCCCCCTTATCCAGCAGAAGCTGCACCACTTCCTGGGAGCCTTGATATGAAGCTGATGCTGCCGTTAATGCATTGCCAAAGGCTCCACCACCTTGAACATTAATATCTGCCCCCTTATCTAGCAGTAGCTGCACCACTTCCTTATAGCCTCGATATGATGCTGCTGCTAATGCATTGCCATATATCCCACCTTGAGCGTTGATATCTGCCCCCCTATCTAGCAGAAGCTGCACCACCTTTTCATGGCCATTATATGATGCTGCTGCTAATGCATTGCCATAGTATCTTCCACCCTGAGCGTTGATATCTGCCCCCCTATCTACCAGAATCTGCACCACCTTTTCATAGCCATTATATGATGCTGCTGCTAATGCATTACCATAATCTCCGCCTTGAGCGTTGATATCTGCCCCCCTATCTAGCAGAAGCTGTACCGCTTTTTCATGGCCATTACATGATGCTGCCTGTAATGCATTGCCATATGTCCCACCTTGAGCGTTGATATCTGCCCCCCTATCTAGCAGAAGCTGCACCACCTTTTGATGGCCATTAACTGATGCTGCTGCTAATGCATTGCCATAATATGCACCACTTTGAGCGTTGATATCTGCCCCCCTATCTAGCAGTAGCTGCACCGCTTTTTCATGGCCATTATATGATGCTGCCTGTAATGCGTGACTATAGTATCCACCTTGAGCATTGATTTCTATAGACACATCAATTACTCACGTATACAATGGGGAGACTATTGATATACCTTCTTGGCCCTTGGTATTAAGCGATACATGCAAAGCCTGATCAAGTCCCAGTAACGATGCGTAATAGATAGGCTTTGGGAATGAAGCACCGTGATAATTATGTGGGTTACCCATATGGTGAAGCTTCAACCATGCCATGAATGACTCCTTCCGTTGGAATAGCCTTGAAATCAAGGTGTCTAATACAGAAGCGTGATTTGCCGTGCTTTTGTAATGGACGTGCCAATACTCAGCCGCAAATTGGGCTAGTGGGTATTCCTCGAGAACATTCTCATCTAGCACTGAGCTTGAAAGGTTGGGCTCAAGCAAGTATATGAGACAAATTTGCGCAATGTCTTCATGCGCTTTAACACTGGTCAGGCCAAAGATCATAGCCTTCTGGTGTCGAATGCGATCCGATTCTAGGTATTCTTGGACGGAGAAGTGGGCAATCTGTACAGTTAGCGTCTTCTCAGCAGCATTAAGGTTAATGAAGCCTGGACAGATGTCGTGGATATCGTTGTAATCTTCCAATCGACAGTCCTTGTTGAGTCCTGTAGGTTCGGTTGTTTCGACGGCGATTCCATCGATAAGCTCTGGTAAAGTTAACGGTCTGGAGGCGAAGCAAAGCAAAGTCAATATTCGTCGAGCATCTTTAATCAATGCAGGGTCAATTTTGCACAGCATCCGCTCGTACGTCTCGTCCAACGATTTAGGCAACGAATTCAACAGGCGATCAAGATGAGATGGACTGCAAGGATATGACTGTAGAGACTTCAATTGACATTCAACCCACCGAAACCTGTAATAATCTTAGTCGACATTT
Organism: Cladonia uncialis; assembly: GCA_002927785.1. Taxonomy (NCBI): domain Eukaryota; kingdom Fungi; phylum Ascomycota; class Lecanoromycetes; order Lecanorales; family Cladoniaceae; genus Cladonia; species Cladonia uncialis. The sequence continues at coordinate 18,371 of NAPT01000382.1, forward strand.
CTTTGATACTGGGGCCATCCTAGATTGGAATCTACATACACTCCCTTGGCACGTCTAGCTAACGTTTCTTGAATCTTGTCACGGTGCTTCTTCCATTTCTGGAGATCTCGGTCTGTTTTAAGTCGACCAGATATAAAGTTGGCAATATCTTGATCAATCCCGGCGTTCTGCATTGCAACCTTTTGGGTAGTAGGAAGATCGAAGAATTCGTGGATGTCTCGCTCATCCCGGCTCGTAACAAAGAGATGCAGGCCTTTTAGGGCCCATCCTCGCATCGTCTCTACCGCATCGAGCACGTGCCCTCGTGGTCCATCCCGTGGACTTTCATCTAACGCGTCCAACATGATATACACATCTTGGAATCTCACAATCAAAAACCGTAGATATTCTATCAACACTCGCGACGAAGGTGTGCCAGTCTTGTATGAATTGTAAAGTCTGGAGAGGTCTGCATGACCGTCCCGGAGCTGGGTCGATAATTGCAGCAGCAGCGCTCGTAACATGCCTAATTCATCTCGTTTCGACTCATCGTTGAACGTGAAATAAAAGAACGCGATACCAATTTTGGGGTCAGATCTTCGGTGGCGAAGGACAGATTGTATTGCTGTCGAGCACAGCACTGACTTCCCAGACCCTGCAAATCCGTTTAACCACAGAATAGAATTCCCTTCTATCAACCATTCGGAGAAGCGGGGATCCTCGATAAGCCATAACCCCGTACCAGGGTGTTTCTTCAAGCATGCGGCATTATGATCGATAGTGGCGTCTGGTGCCTTCAGCCAGCCACAGAGGTCTGATGATATCTGAGTGGTTTTGACCAAATCCAAGAGGGCTTTGATATCTGTAATGTCGGTTTGAATCCTCTCATTGTCCTTAAGCTGTATTACTCCCAGCGCAGATGACAAGTTGGCACGAATGTCATCGATATCTTCAGCAATTTTCAGCAAAGTGCTCTTTCGGAAAGGATATGTGGCTCGGCGGCTAGCGATCTCAAACGTAGCTTTGACGCCACCCGAAGTGGTCTTGTTGAATTTCTCACACTCATCTTGCAGCTCCTGAATTAATTTGTCGCATTCGCTAATATCTGTTTCGATGGTTTTGACCAAATTTTGTTCGTCCGCTTGAAATTTGCGATTTGAGATCGTTTCCCCAAGATAACGGAAGATGTCTAAGAGGGCTTCAAGTCTTTTCACTGTACCGTTGAGGTCTGAATCAAGATCTTTATAAGCAGTATAGAAGTCGACCAGGGATTGCGAAACTTTTATCCCCAGCGAGACCAATCCCGCTACGCTTGCCGGAACAGAAAGTGGGTCGGCCATTGAAAATATTGATCTTGATTTCGATGACTTTAAGCGCTGATTGGCTTTTGGTAGTGAATCAGAAGAAACCCTTGTCTTGTGCAGTTATAGAAGAAATAGTCGAGCATTGCGCCCCTCAGTTGAAAGGTCTCCGCTAAACGACAGCCAATCATGCATGTACTAACCGGGGCGGCCAGTCGTAGCGCGCATCCGCAGCCACTATTATCATTATTGTCAGCATCGAAGATGCCGGGAGAAAAGTGCAGCTGCTCTAGGCGCAAACGAAAGGAGGCGTTATTTGATTCGGTGGAAAAGAACAGTCCAATTTCGCAGACAAGTGGCCTCTCTAGCCTACAAGCACAGGATTCTTTTACGAGTACAGCCTGCCGGCAGAGGTACAGAGCCGCCCCCCAAGAGACATCCAGAGAGACCTAGACAGGGTTGCCCGTCACCAAAGCCTTCACCAAGTATTCGGAGATGGATTGTTGTCCCAATAATATAGCAATGAGCAAAGCTGCACTTATCCAATAAGGTCCTCAATCTAGAGACCAAGTAAGGCAGCAGGTCAAGCAAATGGGGAATTAGGAAAACATTTTGGCAGCTGTAGCTGAGTACATGGCCGTCAATGCAGGGTCCTTACTCTACGTCCCACCTACCAGAAGCAGCGATAACGGGTTCCATCCTACTGGTTCTGTCCTGCTCTCTCAGTGCTCCCTCCTGATCCCCCAGTAATCTTCCCTACTATCTTAATGCATTCATCATTCTATCCGCCATCCGAAAGCACTGATCGTTATTATCAGTAAAGGGTCCTCAAGACTATGCATTTGAGCCATAATACGGTTGCCGTTCACGTTACCTGCCTCTGTCAATATTCCGTACCCGGTGTCCAACTGTATGGGAAGCCTTGTATTTTATTTGATGGATAGGCCATAGCTGCGCTAGTGGAGCCTATTACATTTCCAATATATTTTGAAATAAAATTATTTTTGTATTCTGGCAAGGTGGCCGAGTTGGTTATGGCGCCAGGTTAAGGATCCATTCTTAACATCAATATCCTGGTTCGGAAACGAGCGTGGGTTCGAGTCCCACCCTTGTCAAATTTCTTTTTTTGATCTTTCTTTTTTCGTCTCCAAAAGAATTTTGTTCTTTTGGCCGATTACCGAGGTCCTATGATGCCCTAGAAGATCTCCTCAAGCTAAGCCCCTTTCAGCAAGTCCGAAAGTCCAGATGAGATCATTTGCATTTGTCCCGGCTCTTCTACGAAGTAATGCTGGATCATTTGGAAGCTGCTAATCTCGAGCTATCATGATCTTGATATACCCTCGGGTCTTGCACTCTCACACAAGCTTGAAGTAACATGTGTGAGATAGCGATGCTACAGCAATGTATACCTGAAAACATGTCTAGAAGGAACTGCTATCTACGTTGCAATATCCAAAACCCTTCACGGCTAGACGCCATAAGGACCTAAAAGCTCCAGTGCTCAGACCGCTTCAAGCAGGGTGCGCACAAGGATCTCTAGGGTCTCTGATTAACAATCTCCCCGCTCCCTGGTCTTGGGGATGGATCTTCGTCCAGAGGGGCTTTCATCGTGCATCATAGATCCAGAAGAGTGCTACCGGCGTGACAAGTAATGAAGATACATATCTTAGTCTTGGCCTCAAATAGAGGCCATGTAAATAACAATAATATATATAGGCATGACTACAGTACGCCAGAGAGAAGGGTGCTCGCAATTCCTGCTACTTCGTATTCATAACCCTCAACAGCGTTTTCCAAAGTGATAAGGTTCCCACGTATTCTGGCTCATTCTTTTAGAGATTTAAGCTGGGTAAGATGGGATCTGGCATTGTACAACTCTTGGAGTGAATCAAGCAAGCCTGATCCGATTTCGATGATGCTTTTTGAAGGCTTCGTGCCGTTCGGCTGGGAAGCAAGTTACTTTCACTTTCATGTCGTCCGACAGGGTTTCCCGTCCTTTGCTGGATGGTTGACTGCATATTGGCGAATCTAGGGAATGCGTTGTTAAGACTTTGAAGCTCTAAGAGGTTAAAATCAGACTCGATAAATGTGTATGTATGTCAATCATATACTTTACTGAGTACTGAGATCGTGCGGATATGATCAAATAATTCAATAGAGATATTAATTTGTACAAATTGGACTATGAAATGTGATGGCTATGTATGTCCTAATATGATTCAAAGTTCAAATCTTAGGTTGCGTATTGGAATACATCCTGCCGTGTATTGGAGCAGCTTCTAAAAGAGCACCATCTATAATATATCAAAGTGATGAATCATGGAAAGATGTAAAAGCCGGGATAATTCCTGACTGAAAATAGTTCCTCCATACAGAAGGCTGCCTCGAGTACATTGAGAAATTCTTAACGTGTTGAATAGCGCCACGAGTGACGAATGCGGAGCGCCAAAACCCGCAGTGCCTTGACTTAATTCCACACCGCAGGGTGCTTTACTACGGAGGCATGGGGTTCAATGAAAAAGTGAGTCACTCTCAGCACTGCATTTAAGTGGATAAGGGTGTAGATGTAGTCCTGTGAGTGTTCAAGGATTTGGCTCTACCAGAAGGGAAGGGACAACAGTTGTTTGACTTTGACCGTTCCCCCGGCAGCCGCAAATTGTGTCGTGAGTAGTTCGGCGTCCCTTGTTTCAAGAAAACGGAAATGGGTATACCCTGTGCCCCAGTCTAATATCCCTAGTCTCATTTTCAATATGGAAGGACCATCGGAAGAGAAAATTTTTACTCACGTAAAGTACTGAAGCGTGCGGTTCCGGAATTTTCAATTATAGAATTCAAACAGCAATTTTCGTTAACTTTTTTGATTAGGTCAACGATCTCTTTTCTTTCTAGCTCCAAGAGGCCTGCTTACCGTCTATATAGTGGATGCCCATCGGTAAACCCCTGGTCCATAGAAGGAGCCATCTTGGTGTGGAATCTGGAATTTTGGCATTGTACTGTCGCACTACCCAAAGACCACCACAAGGGCCGTGTTGCCTTTTTGGGACATCAGCAGGATGCCTAAGTGACCTGGCGTAGATCATGATTGCTTACAGAGCGAGGATCACTTCCGCTTCTTGTCTCAATGCTCTTCCTAAAGGCAGAGGAATGAAATCAACCACATCGCTTACTTTCAACTCATAATCATCTTGAATAAGAAAATTCTTATCGTAGCCGAGTGCCACAAATTGGTCGAGAGCTGGCAGAATGCTTTCAGCGTGCTCTAGCGTTTTGCGATGTTGAGCCGTCCAGGCAACAATCGGATGTGTCGGTGGAGACAGAGCAGCCTTCATTTCTATGGAGAGCTTTTCGTTCGATACCGGCGAATCGTCTGATTCTAGCATGGACATCAATTTCTGCTGCCAGGAAGCTATTGTCTCTATGGGCGAGATTGTCTTTGGATTCCTGCTTGCTCGATCACTTTCTTGTAGCGCAATTAAGATACGTATATGAAGCTCTACGAGCTGAGCTATCTCGGTGATGCCTTTTTCGTAGATGAGCTTCTCTGCCCAGTCAATCAAAAGCTGGCGATCTTCATGTGTCCTGCTGTGAACCTCAAAATAGCACACCATTTCTTCGCACAGTTCGGCTTTGGAGCGCTTTGTGACGTTTTCTGGCATCCCAACATTATCAAAAGCCTCCCTCGTGATTAATGCCCAGGTGTTACATTCTCTATTGATCTCAGCTGCAATACAACATTCTAACATCCTTCTGCCAAGGTCAAGAGTCGCCTTCGGGTCCGTCGTTCGGAATGTTTCCATACATCTTTGGGCCCACAAGAACAATTGCTGCCTAGTAAGCCAGTCAGGATCATTTGGTCGAAGGTCCCTGAAGGATTCCTCCAAGTAGGCAAACATGACTTCACTTAGCCACCGGACGCCAGCTATGTCTTCCGCTTCAATCAGTTGGTGGCGAAACTCTTCTGCTAGTGCGCACATCTCCCGGAGAGATGTTCCTGGGTGATCTAAAAGCCTTGTGATCGTATCGACGTATAACTTTTTCTGAGCTGATCGGCCTAAGGCTGGAACCTGGGTCATTAGTGGACCGAGTCTGTGTACGCACTCAAGCTCCTTGCTCGGGCGGTCCCACGCGCGTATGGAACTGAGCCGGCGCTGTAGCCATGCGACATACATCCGAGTATCTTCAAAGCAGCCCTCTTGCGGTATCCATTCAAACAAGGCCTCTTCTTCGGCAAAACTTTTGATTAACGCGCTTGTGGCTGGATCTCTGTAATACTTGCCAAGAATTCTTTCAAGGAGACCTCGACACTGCATCAGAGCACTCCAATCACCAGCGGATACTACAAGATTTAGATTTTCGATAAAGGCACTAAATGATAATCTGCTTTCCATCTCCAGGTTTGAACAGAGACGAAGAAGGGTTCCGAAGTACGGTTGGAGTTCGGCCAATTTTAGTTTGACCCCCAAGGCGGCGCCTCGTTGTGCATTGTGGAGGAGCTCGATAGCGCGGGAATTGTCATTGTTGAAGACAGCATCCTGAGCTTGACATTGTGCAATGATAGCAGCGCAGACAGAATGTATAGGTGAAAGCTCTTCGGATGCTGATAGCCATAGCCCATGGTCCGTCTGTGGGAATGATCCGATTAGAGCCTTGGTGCCTTCAGAAACCATTTCTGTCGATTGAGCTACTTTGTGCTTCGAGCTCATGTAACCATAGTTTGGCATAACGTCGACCGACCTAGCTAGAACGTGATGCTCTGTTCGTGGCGATGGTGATCGATTAGGACGACCGTCCAACATAGCCATCCCTGCCGGTATCAACGATGGTGTCTCCAGAGATCTTGGCTCCTCTGTATTTGGAGACTGTGCAAGACGACCCTCGGATTTGATCGCTTCGACCTCCGAAGACTCTAGATTCATTTTCACATCTAAGACCTGCATGAGACGAAAAGATGTCATGGTCTGCGTCACGAGAAACCTGTCGTCCAAGGCCGGTATATCCTGGAAAGGGATTCTAGCCAAGCGTTCCATATAATCGTTGTATCTTGCCCGATCTAGCGACACAGGACGACTTGCCTGGAACTTCAGGATGACCTGGTGAAGCCGCGCCCCACAGACCATTCTTTCTACTAGGCCTTGTCCATCTCTCTTGAGGTATGGGAGTAACTCTTCTGCAAGATCCAAGTACAAGTCACCTTTGTACCAGAGATAGGCCTCCACATAGAAGACAGCGCATGCTGGTTCGATCTCCTTGAAATGGCGCATGTACAAACGCGTCAGCTCACTAACTCGTTCCAGATGGCAAAAGACTTCGTCTGCTTGTGTAGGCGCGGAGGTGTCATCTGGAGAATACAATAGAGGCGGCAGCTGACCATGTAATAAGCATATCATATTCGCGAGTCGCATCGCCGCCCCCTCATTAGAAAGGCGCAGGTGGCACCATTCATGTACCATGGGCTGAACAGAGAGAAGTCGCCTAGCATAAGTTCTCTGCACAAAGGCAAGAGATACCAGTCTACCAAGGGCCTCTTCGCGGTCGTACTCAGGACTCTTAAGGAACGAGAAAGCATCTTGTGTCGGTTGCGTAGCTCGGAATCTGGCCAAGCCGCCCCAGAAGCTGACATCTGATGTGGCCCTTTGTAGAAGGGATTCCCTGATCAGGCTGCGATCCAAGAATCCAAAGTACACAAGCATGTTAGCCGCTTCCGACCGAAGGCCCTGGAAGCTGACTTCCCAGACGGTCATAACATTCTGATTATAATCAGTACTGCTCATGTTGTGCTTGTGAAGTGTTCTGCGTTTGTCAGGTAATGTCATATGATTGAAACGATCCACATAGTCTGAAAACGGCATCGTGCAGGTCCGCAGATAGGATGCGCATTGGACGATAGCGATTGGAAGTGATCCAGTAACTGAAGGAACGGGATCAAGATCGGATGGGGAACTAATGGCGTACTTCTCAGACAAGATCCTGCCAACCTCATAATCCAGAAAATTGACATCATCTCGTAAAAGCAAATGAGGAAGCTCTGCCCGAATCCAACACGCCTCTTCTGTGTCCCATGATTGGAGACTCAGGACGAAAAGTCGGATAGTATTATCCCGCTCGAATGGCTTGATATCTATACCAAATGGAAGTTGTGGACTGCCGACTATTGCGGAGTCTTGAGTTGTGACCAGTATGTTTCCGCCAGATATTTGCGTTGTAAAGCTCTGCAGAATGGTAAGATCCCTGAGGTCATCAAGTACGGCAAGCCACTTTTGGTGTTGCCGAAGCCAACGTCTCATGGATATAAATGATGCAACACCGTAGCTATCCTTAGGCAAATGCATGTCGTTTGCAATACCACGCCAGCTGGCCAATAAAGATTCCAGGCTCCCTGCATTGAACCACAATATTCCATCGGGGTATGCATCACGTTGCAAATGACAATACTCAGATGCAATTTGTGATTTTCTGACACTCCATTAGCTGACAGTACTTAGCAAAGAGAGATACGTACCCCACCCCACCAAGACCATACAAGGCAGCTGTGCGTTGGCGTGGATTCGTGCTGAAATGCTTCTTGAGCTTCCCTATCTCAAGAGACCTGCTCACGAAATGAGGATTGGGATCGAATGGAACAAAAGCGAGACGTTGTTCAGCTTCTAGATTCAGCCACTGAGGAGTTTATAGGGATGAGACAGCTTCTGAAATCCTACCCACCCTGCAACGGGGCGTGCTCATGTTTGAGACGAGCATTATTGGCTATCTCGCGAATGTTCGGGCCCACAATGCTGTGGTAAGAGTCTTCTAGCTTGTTGCCCGAGAATTTACACATATTCGAATGTGATGCATCGAGGCCAACGAAGACTTCATTTGGGATACCAGACCTCGCTGAAGATCTCAAAACCACAAACTTTAGATAAGAGCGATTAGCATCGACTATGTCGATCCGGAAACAAGGGTGGGCGAACCTGACTCGTTATCTGCGGAAGCACGCGGAGGGTGCGGATCTTCAGATCTGTTTTTCTTTTCTCCCAGTAAGTGTTCGCTTTGTAGTTGGCGGATTGGGGATTGAAGTCCTCGGTGATCATCTCATTTATGAAAGATCCCGTTTCTAGTGTCTTGAGGAGCGCATTTCTAGGCTGTCCGCTCAAGGCACTGAAAATGTTTGCGACAGATTTTAGGGCAGCTGCCTTGTCGGCTCCGTTATGAGGCGTCCCGAAGAAGACCAGACCGGCCGTTGATTTTCGGATTGATTCATATCGATCTGGCCGGGTCATGGATGCTACTAATGCCTTGGAAGCTCAGTACGTATCCAAAGAAAACCAACTAGAGTGCACTTACTTGCTTGATGAGTATGCCACCCAAAGAATGGCAAATGAAAATGATTGGCCTCGTCACCTGATCCTATTATGGCTCATGAGCCGTGTAAGAAAATTTGAATTAGCAGAATACGGACGTACAGATCTCGTGCGGACGTTCCTGAGGCTTTCAAGGAGACTTGTAGCGTTGTCCCTTAGGCTTCCTGACGCAATGTTAAACGTAACATTCGAGTTGTAGCCAAAGAGCAGTATGCGAGCCGTCGGGACGTCCAGCGGCAGAAGGTCTTCCGGCCAGAAAGTCCCATTCATGTGCGTCCATGTCTGCCGTGCATGCTGCGTGGTTCCCCACGGATTCAAGCCATGAATAAAGACAATGCTATGTCATGGATCAACAACAGAGGGGTTCGAAGATTTAGTAGAATCTCACTCGATGTCTCTCTCAGCATCGTCTGTGGGGTCTTTTGGAGAGATCACGTCCATGAATTCCTGTGCAGCCTGACCAGGAACTTTGGCATTAGATTGCCAGGGCTTGCATCTCTTTGGCGGAACAGTAAGCTCACCATTTTGGGACCCGCTTCTTGACCGTTACCACCACGCTCCTTGCTTCATATTCATAGTGTTACGGTGAAGGACGCCGTGCACCACAGTCATGGCAAGGAGTGTCCTCTGAGGAGGCGCATCCTCACCCTCAGCTAGCGTGGGTGCCTAAACCCGTACTCGAATATTTAAAGCCGGTATAACTCCGAGCTACCACCCCCAATCCAGTAAAAACATTCCAGCAAACCAACCCCCAGCACTCACCCACCCTTTCTTC
>NAPT01000383.1:0-27735 GCA_002927785.1 Cladonia uncialis
CCTCCACCTCCTCCCGATACGCATCCCAAACACAATTCACACACCCGCTCATACAGCAATTATCCGGCTCAGGCGGTCTCTCCAGTCCCCGTTCCGCTCTCGCTAGGCCTCGCATTCGTGGGCTAGGGCCTGACAGGGGGGCAGAGAAGAGGATTCGGTTGTCGGGGGCTTTGTTGGATGACGTGGCCGTGGTGGATGGCTGTGATGGTGGTGTAGAGCGATCGGAGGGGTCGGGAGTGCGAGTTTTGGCGGCGCGGGCGGGGGCAGGGCTGGAGAGAAGGAGGGTGTAGTAGTCATCTGCTGGATCGGAGGAAGAGGAGGCAGTGGGAGAGGGTTGGTTCGAGAGGCGCAGACGGGCGAAGAGGTGGAAGCGGCGGTAGGGGGATATGGAGCGAAAGGGAGGTTGTGGTGGCATTATAGGCTTGCATGGGTGAGGTAGGTTGTACTACAATTTGTGGGGCAGGAGGATTGGAGTTTCGTGGCTGTTTAGGGCACATTGCGCGAGATTGTTTTCCAACGTGTGACGTAGTATCCGTACTGTAAGATACTGTTGCAACCCACTCTAACATGCTTCACTGCGCCAACATTTCGCTTCTATAACTACATTCGCAACTCTACCACATGGAGCCATATATTCAATGCATTCAGCAGGTGAAGATAAACGACGTCCAGAATTCTACTAATCCAGACTTCCCAACTCTTCTTCAGGGATTCTACCCCTCAGATATGTAAGTACTGCTCCCGTTCCTTTCTCCACCACATCCCTCCTTGGCACTCTGAAAGTATTGCCGCCTACTAGAAAGGTCCTCAGCCCTTCTGTGCCCAGCAGGCCCAGCTTTGGTTCCAGGTGACCAAGCTCGTTCCCAGTAACATCAAGCACCTGGAATCCTTTGACTGCTTCGACTTGTAGCTCTGATATTTTATTGTCGGAAGCAAACAAGCTTATTAGTGAGGGAAAGCTGTTTCGTAGAATAGGCAGGCCTGTGAGACGATTTCGGGATACATTTAGCTCAGTCAGCTTTGGTGCAGAAAGGAAGCCAAGAAGTGGATTGAGAGAGGTGATGGAGTTAAAAGACAGATCCAGAACCTTAAGATTCGGCAATGAAAGCACGTTTCCTAGATAGTTGTTATTGCTAAGTTTGTTGTGCGAAAGGTCCAGAAGTGTTAAAGAGTGAGCAACAACCACGATAGCATGGGGTATTCGCAATAGCAGATTGTTATGAAGTATAAGAGACTTAATTTCGGCAGTCTGGACCAACGGTTCAAGCTCTGACAGTTCGATAGCATCCAAACTAGTGGATGAACGATCCAAGGTGCCCCCAGGCTTGACCGGCCACAGGTCATTCGCTCTAGCACTGCCACCAGTAGCAGGATCAGTGCCATCACGATTGATTCCATCCTCTGCATCAGCATTTACCGATGCTGTAGGTAGAACACGGCTTAGTAGTTCGCGCTTCATCTCTTCGGTCTCCATGGTCAGGAATTTGCGCTCCCTTAAGGGATTGTTGGCAACTCGCAGTGCAGTCAAACTCTTCATGAGCCCAAAGCGCTCATCCATCTTCTTTATGTTATTCATACTAAAATCTGCAGATTTCAACTTCTGCAGAGACGTGATGCCTTCAGGGAATGAGCTCAACTTGTTGCCACCCGCTGCCAGAGACAGGAGATTCGTCCACTCTGACATGTTAGGTAGTTCTGCTAGTCTATTTTCGGCGACGTTGAGAGACTGAAGAGCAGGGAATTGTATGACGCCGGAGCTGGTGAGCGAGGTCAGGGCATTACTAGCAACGTCCAACGACTTCAACTGGTGCATTCTGTCGATACTAGATGGGAACAACGATCCGCTCAGTCTGTTTCGGGCTGCATCCAGTTCGACAAGCGGAAGACTAGCAAGACTTTCCAATGGCAGCGATGTTAGACGATTCCCAGCGATCTGTAGGACACGAAGATTTGATAGCCCATCGAAGTTGCTCGGTAGAGCACTTAGAGTATTATCCTGAATCCCAAGAACCTCCAGCTTGGTGAGATTGCTGAGCTGAGAGTTCAATGTGCCATCAAGTGCATTCTCAGCCAGCCGTAGTTCCCTGAGAGCAGAGATTTGGCTAATGACTTCTAGACAAGAATTATTAAGATCGTTTTTGGAGAGGTTGAGCACCGTTAAACGCTCTAGCCTACGAAAACCTAAAGGGAGTGTTTTCAGTCGATTTCCGTGCAAGTCGAGCGTCTCTAGACCACCAAAAATATGGCCCTGATAATCCTCGTCCATAGTGTGGGCATCTGCAGCCTCATCCGGGAAAAATTCATCCTGAAGATGTTCGAACTCATTGTCTGCAGCATTGAGTCGGATTAGGTCAACCGACTCATACCACGCTCCGTCATCAGCATTGCCTAAATCAATGTTATACATATTCATGACTTCTTTTGGGATCTCTTTAAGTCCTTGAGCTGCAATATTGAGTCGTCCATCACTCCTAGCAGAAGCTATGCGCTTGCGCAAGACTAATTTGTTGCTGACTCCCAACTCGAGGTCAGGAAAATCCCCAGTACGTTGTTCAAGATTTGCGAAACCTTTAGTTGAGCTCTGGCTTGCAACCCGTCGTGCTGCTTTGGCTTTGGCGATTTGTTCCCGGAGTGCAACTGAGGACTTTGGTGAGTTCGTGGCACCGGGTGTCTCTGACCGTGAAGATGCTGGCTCAACTGGGTTTGAAGGAGTCCGGTAAGATTTCTTGGAAGTGGACGGAATTATAGAAGCATCCTCACCAGGATCCGCTGACGAGGATGACGGAGGCTTCTGTCTCTCAGCCACAGGTTTAACCCCATTCACACCCCCAATTTTCGGAGGAGCCCCTGCAAAAGCGTCCTGAGCAGACGGGCGTTGCTTGAAGGGTCGCGCGGCTAACGTTCTGCTCCCTCGTACAGGTCTCATACCGGTCCTGCTAGCCAGACCATTGCTTTCCTTCTGGGTCATTGTACCACTGGTAGGCAGTGAAGACTTAGACTTTGATGGCGTAGAATCCGCGTTGCTGTAGCGCTGTGCACTCGATTGCGATTCAGGGATACTGCTTTGAACATAAGAGCTAACCGCTCGTTTACTTGGTGTCCCGTTTAGAATCTGGTTACCAGTAGATGGCACCAACGGGCGTTTTGTCGGCGATTGGGTTCTTGGAGTTGGGAAACCAGAGGTTAGAGTTCCATACTGGCCACTGCTGGTGCCCGGTCTAGATCTACCGAGAGATGAACCTGGCCGTGAGGAAGTAACAGCCGGACTTTCTGAAGTGAAAAAACTAGACTTCCGTCTTCCTGGAGATGGAGATGGTGGAATCTGGGATAGCGTTTCGATAGTCCGATCTGATAAAGACGGCCTCGGCTTTCGAGAAAGTGTACGCGGTGTATATGGGGGATCTATATTCTCTGCACATAAAGGCTCAACAGGCATGCCTGGTTCAATGGCTAAGCGAGGTTCGGCTTGTTGCGGCTGGTTGATGGTCTTCTCTGCAGTCTCTGCAAATGCTGGGTTATGCTGAACCTCTAGAGAAATATTTTGGGGCAAAGCTTTTCTTGTTAAAGCACTCTTTCCAGAATCAGTCGCCGAGATTGACTGTTTCTGTGGAATGGGCAATTTGGATAGTCTGGGTATCCCAGATGATCTGGGCAGGCGAGTAGAAGATTGGTCCATGGTGAAGGGAGAAATTGCTGGGTTTCAGTGGTTTAATGTGACATGGGGCAGGTTACTCGCATTGTTGGTTCGTACGGCTTGAGAAGTCGTCACTCAAGTACTTCGTTACCTCTCCAATTGTCTAGCTGTCAATAGCAAATCGCTCTGTATACATAGGATATCTCTGGTGTTGATTATCGAGATTATCACCATGGTTACCCCTGCAACTGCTAGTGGCCGTGTTCCGCGTTCCATTTTAGCGTGAAGGTGCGGGACACGGGCCCAAGCCTCCCAGCCATCCCAACTGCTTGATCATGCGGGCAACCTTGCAGTACGAAACAAGTCCGACTCCCAACCTCCCCCTCGACAAAGCACCTTGCGCTGGTAGGATGCCAGCTCCCTAAGTCCTTCCCTTACCTCCAGTGTGAGAAGGCCAGTCTACCCCGATTGCTTATCTGGCTTCCGGCTCTCTGCATTGAAACGCTGCATATTGCAGAGCCCCTCTGTGCGACGTGTAACCGTTCACACTACAAGCATTGCTTCCCCCCAGTGCGTACAGTAGATACAAGTCCTACTCATAGAAGCCTCTGACGAGCCTTTACAGACTCATATCCTCTTCATCGACTACCACCCGCCATGGCCGAGATTGTGAGTCCTAGTACCCCCAGACCAGAATCTTCAATGCGCCGAGCGGAAACCACACTTTTATCAAGTCCTGGGGGTGTTAAAGACTCTAGCAACATGGATGCCAAACTTGGCTCTCCCGTCCGAGCAAGCGGCACAATGACACCACCACCGTCCACTCAATTGCCTAGGCCATCAGTCCAAACAAAATTTACGAGTAGAAGAGAGCATTCACTAGTCTCACCTCCTGCCAGTTCAAAGATTGGGCCTCCTATTACATCAAACGGACTTTACGGAGAGGTGCCTAGCCTGGAGTCTGTGAAGAATATGAACGAAGAAGAACTGCGACGCTTGATAAACGAGTTATTACCAGCGCTCGGAGAGGCTCGGGTGACTGCTGCACACTCAAAGCTGCAACATAGCCTGTTAGCCATCGAGACCGAAGAGTCTGCAAAGCGAGCTGAAGTCGAGCACGAAGCGACCCGACGAGAGGTTCAGGTACTCCAAGAGGGGAGTCCAGTACATCGCAACAGCTTCAGTCCTCGGTCCCCACAGGCTTCGATGCAGAGGAACCTTCAACTTGCTCTTTCACATTGCCGAGAGGTGCAGAATGAGAACGTAATCTTGGAGAAGCGTTTACGATCATCGAAGAAGATCATTGCCCAGCTGGATGGAGAGAATGCAGATCTTAAGGACCAGATTCATCGCCTTCGCCAACGTATTAAAGAGAACCGAGATCACTTGAATGAGATGCAATCAAGCGGTGCAATATCCATCAACGGTACTCCTGTCATGGAGTATACTACACCTCTGCATAGAGGCACACCCAGAACACCTGCTGCACACGGCAGGCCACCACATGATCACAATCAGACTGTTGGTAGCCAAGATCCTATCGACAATCTCCTGCTTGCAGGCCATTTCCTGAACGGGGAAGCTAGTAGCGTTCCAGCAACTCCTACCCCGCCGAGACCGAGAAAGGTACATGCGCAGCACGTCCGAGGCGCTCATTCCCTATCGTCCCTTCCAACGACGCCGAATAGATCAAGGCCAGTAACTGCGGATAACGTTCTGATTACGCCTAGCGATCGTGCTGTAGCGGACAATCGAGTCAGCTTCTCAGCACCCGGTACTCAGCTTGCATATCATGAGGAATCCCGAGCCCGGGAGGACCGCGACAGCACGATATCCGTGTCCGACAATGAAGAGGAACGCTATGTTGACGATGAATTGCCAGGGTCACAAGCAAGCCAGCTGGCTGCTAGTATGCTGCGTCGCTCGTTAGGCTCGCAAAACGAGAGCAAAGCTGCACCGAGCCAGACACAGGATACAGGTAAAATGATGCAAGCAAAGCTATATGGTCATGTCAAGAAGCCAAGTGTGGGTAGGACTGAATCTTCAAGCAAGCGAGGCGGTGATCTGAATGTGCAAGATGAGGTCATTAGGAGCAGCAAGAAGGCTCGGATGGCAGAGGGGCCAGAGCGGTTGGGGTTGGGGATCAAGAGCTGGCCCAGCCCCGGGCAATAGGAATGCAACGAATTGATATTTGGAGCACGCCACGATTTGAAGAGAAGTGACTTCACGATGACTGATTCTGAGTCGTGCATTGTAGCTCGTCGCTTTCTACTCATTCATGTTTTGGTGTAGATAGTTGATGGAGCTGTACATAGCTACCTGCACATGAGCTTGGAGGTCAAGCTCTGGTAGCTGGAGGGTGATGGTCATGCAAATAGAACATCTTGGGACACAAGAATCCTCATTTCAATGCGCTTGAACATGCGTTCACAAGTACCTTAACCCATGAGGAGCTGCCGTCGTAATTATAAGATTCTCAGCACAGGACGCCAAGAACCATAAGCGAGCTTTCACACTTCGCACTAAGATCGCTTACCAAATCGTCAAAAAAGCACAGCTGCCAGCGAGCAGCACGACAACGACGACACTCTGATCGTCAACCGTCAATATGGTGAGCACCTCCATCTGAAACAGTTATGCTAGGCAGTGGATGGCCCTGTTCGAAGCAATGGCCTCTCCCGGACTCTGACTGACTCCGCAACCATGACAGACGATCAAGCACAACCAACAGATACAGCACAACCGTACGCTCAGCTCTGGCCCATCTGACTAAATGATATACATACTAATATCTCCCAGACTTCCGCAAGGATTGGCAACGTCGTGTTCGCACCCACTTCGACCAGGTACACAACCCCTCCGGACCAGCTCCTCCACATCCCAAACCTCCACACACACCACCTACAACCTCGAATCCAGTCACTAACAGACAGTCCACAGCCCGGGCGCAAGTCCCGCCGCCGCAATGCCCGTCTCACCAAAGCCGCAGCCCTCGCTCCCCGCCCCGTCGACAAACTTAAGCCCATCGTACGCTGCCCCTCCATCAAATACAACCGCCGCGTCCGCGCCGGCCGTGGTTTCTCTCTCGCTGAACTAAAGGTACGCTATCACCCCTTACCAAAGCTCCGAACCGTTGTCCGAACTCAAATTTTAACGCGTAACAGGAAGCGTCCATCCCTCGGCACCTTGCACCCACAATCGGTATCAGCGTCGATCCCCGCCGCCGCAACGTCTCGACCGAATCCCTCTCCCTAAACGTATCCCGGCTAAAAGCCTACCGCGAGCGTTTAATCCTCTTCCCCCGCCGCTCCGGCCAGCATAAGGGAGCCGACAGCAGCAAGGAAGAGATTTCTAAGTTCGACAAGGAGAAGGCTACTAAGCATGTGCATGGAGTGTTGCCGATCAAGAATTTGCGGAGAGAGGAGGCTATTGGTGAGGTGAAGAGAGGGGACATGCCTGAGGGAGAGGAGGGGGCGTACAGGAGGTTGAGAGAGGCGAGGAGTGAGGCTAGATTAGTGGGAGTGAGGGAGAAGAGGGCGAAGGCTAAAGCGGAGGAGGCGGCTGCTACGAAGAAATAGGGTAAGGATGATAGAGAGCGATGGGAGCTCTTGCATGTGGCTCGGATAGCAGGTAGACAATGGAATGCTTGCTTGAGGTGTGCAGAGATCATTGTAGCCATTGACTGTCCACAGGGTCTCCTTGCAGGTAGCGCTCCCTGCGAGACAATGGACAATTTCTTTGCACCAAAGATGATACACCAATCTACCCTGCCTTCACTCCCGTATATACATCCCAAACCGCCCCCATCCTCCTGAACTAATTAACAATGCTACCCCATACAAGAGCGCCCCTCGCCCCCAAATAAAGCCCCCTGCCCGGCAGAAGGAGATCGCTCCCACACCTCCATGCTCCACCAATAATGCATGTAAATTTTATAATGCAATCCATACTCTTCGTAGTCGCCCAAATGACGTAGAATCGTATTACCAAGTATGTTATTCATCGTATCCCGTATTTATGTGCGGTATAAGGTTGACATGCTTTTTACTCCCGCTCCCTATCCTTCGCTACGCCCATCGAGTAAGTTTCTTCCATATACTTCATAAGCACAGGGGGGACGCTCTCGTCGGTCGCGCGGATGGTGATCCGGTATAGCTATAAAAATATACTTGTCAGCCTAGGCGTTCGGTTAAAGTATAACGAGGAGGACTTACCTGTGTATCCCAATTCGGTTCTAATCGCAACAAACACCCCAGCTTGCCCAAACCCGTATGTAGCACACTAGCTCCAACAACATTCTTCTCATTCGGATCCACGCCCTTGAGTATACCCCAGCCAAAAGCCTCGGCTACCCGTCTTGTCCATTCTGCATCACCCATGCCTCGCCCTCTACCCCCATCTTTAAGACCGAAGACTCGTTGAGCCTCCCGTGGTGCGCCGCCAATCTGCCGCCATCGTTTGAAGAAGTCGTCGGCTGAGAGGTCAGCTGAGTCCATGAATTTGTGTATCACGACGGGAAGCTGGAGGGTGAGAGCTTGTAAGGCGCCGGCTAGGTAGCTGACGCGGATGGTTGGAGGGAGCGAGAAGACGCCTTTAGCTTCGAACATGACGGTCTGCTGCGCCTGAGCATCTGGATATATTGAGGAGTCAGGCAGGCTTTTGGTATCGATTCGTAGTTGTTCCGTGGGATTAGGGTTATCGAGGGTGGTGGTAAAGCTGCCAATAGGAGTGGAAGTGCGGTTGGTAAAATAGATGATCAAACAGCCCATAGCACCCCGGTATTCACTCCGTACGCCGATCTGGATTTGAGCGTCTTCGTAGAAGATGGCTTCTGCGGAGAAGAGGAGGCGGCGGTAGCCAGGTTCCCAGCCTTGGGAGAGATGGGCGGCTGAGGCGAGATTTGGAGGTTTGGAGGGTACAGGGTTCTGATCGAGGTCCTCGAGGCCGTGGGTGCCATTTGTGGTGGGAGCGGCGTTTCCATTCGTTGTTGGGTGGGTGCCGTTGGTTGGAGACAGTGCGCCGTTTGATGCCGCGGTGAAGGCGCGCTTGAGACCAGTAGCCTGGGTGAGGAGAATTTCTTTCGAGTCAGCGTTGGCGTCTTTACCGCCTACTATCCACGTTCGCTTGTCACCTGTTCCGACATGCTTGCCGTGGAGGCGAGAGAGGAGAGCGGAAGTTCGTTCTGGGAATGGTGGCATTTCATCGCAGACCGTTCGTAAAAGGTCGTCTGTCGGTAATGTGGCAAGGGTCAGATACTCGCACGCTCTTTGCTGTAATTCGGAATCCAAGGTGTGACTGTAAGCGCGGAACACGTGAAGTAGCTGAGGCTTGATCTCGGGAAAAAGATTGACGAATTTAATGAAGGATGAAAGCAAGATAGCTCTGGTGCTAGACGAGCATCCCATCATTTTCGTTTGGAGAGCCAGGAATTGTTCGATCGGACTGCATCCTTTGGTGTCTGCAATCAGATGGCCGAATTCACCAAGCAAGTAACCCCCAATCTTTATCAGCGTCTCATGGCATTGCTCTGCTTTCACATAATCGAGGATGTTCTGCGCAGCGTAGACTTGGAGCTCCTCATTGTTTGTCACTATCTGTATAACACGCTGCCAGACTTCATCGCTAACGTGATCACCGGCCATTGCGATGAGCCGGAGAGAGATGTCGACGTACCACTGAATATCTGTGGCGTACTTCTCGGTCAATATGGCGATCTTGAGGACCATCTCTTCTCGTATTGCGAAGTCCGCACTCTGCAGATACTTCAGAAGCTCGTTCACGATTGGCTGTGAGTTGGATGGATCGCACATGCTGTAGAGTAAGTCTAGACCTTTCCGCCTAACGCTGATATCCCTATCTCTTAATGATCCAATAATTATGTTCTGATGCCTTTTAATGGGGTCTAGGGTCTCTGCTCGAGCAGCAAAGTGCGTCATTGCATCCAGCCCGAGATATCGCACATTGGTTTCTCTGGATTGTATGAATTTGCCTAGCCTCGAAGATATCTGCACCATAAGGTTGTGTTCTGTGTCTAAGTGTATAACAAGGTTTATGGCTTCAAAGAGAACAGCATTCTGAGCGTTGTTTTGCTGGACGTTCTTCGGCATGAGCATGGCTTCTTGGAGAATTTGTTGTAGTGACTCTCGGATAAGGGTCCGCACATGTGTATCTTCTGCAGTGTTGTCAGTGCGAGCCAATCGAACAGCGCTCCGACAAACGAACCTGATGGAGGGAAATACTGCATCAACCGTAAGAGCTTTACTTGTATCCACGGGCATGGCACCTTGTAGTAGAGATAATCGGGTGCGATGTCATTATCCACCACTATTCTCTTGAGCCGTTGCGCCGCCTTTACATATGCCCCTTTGTACTGATCCGGTTGGTCTTGGGCCAAGGCCATGACTAGCGATGTGACTGACAGACAGACTCCCATATCTGGATCATCCATAAGGGATATTATTCGTTCTGCCCACTCCTGTTGAACTATTCCAGGATATTTCCTGTAGAGGCGGAGCAGGGTAAGGGCAGCCTTTTTCTTAACGAATGCTTTCGATGTCCTGCGCATGTCAGCCTACATTTCGCTCATGACGGAGTCCATACGCACGGCGAAATGAGCAGCATATGTACATCCCCACTCAAAGCCTCCCCCATCTCCCTACCTCCCACATTCGCGATGGCGTGTAGAGCCAAACAATTAAACAACTCATTATGCCCCAGCAGGTCTTTCCTGATGCTATTGACCACCAAATGCAACAACTCATGCTGCTCATGCAGGAAAAGCGTGACAGCCAGATAACCAATCTGCTTCTCCGAATATTTATTCGCGGAAATCAAGTTCACCGCCTCCAGATGCCCAAAGTCCACGTTCCATCCCAGAATGTAAATGTACAGCAGCTTGCACACATATTTCTTCTTGTGGTAGCCATTGAGATTGCCGTCCTTGAACTTCTGCCGTATGTTCGCTAATTCCTTGTTTATGCGTTTTTCTTCTAGTTCACGAGCTCGAGCGTTGCGTAGGTCGGCGATGAACTGAACCAGCCCACGCATGGATGTATTGTTAGATGAAGAGGACCGGCCCAGAAAGCCGGCTGCCGCCGCGCTCGCCAGTTTGAAGGTTGCGCCAGTTTCAGGGCGGAGGGATTGGGATGGCGCTGAGACTTGATCGATGCCCTGATTGCCCCCTCAAGGTTTGTTGAGGCTTCGTCGGAAGATGTGAGAACAGGGAGAGGAGATTGTTATGCTCGGCGCCCTCTTTAGAGATCTTTAGCTTCTGTACAAGGTATCTGGTACGGGCCAGTCTTTAGATTGCTTCGAGTGTCATATAGAGCCGATGACCTCGTCGACAACTTAGCATGGACGTTCCCAACGTGTCACAGTAACGATCCCGGTATATTATATCAAGGTGGATTAGCGAACGTTCTACGATGGGAGGGGTCCACAAAAACAAGCTCTTCGGTGGTCTGCCGGGCTCCGCTGCAAGCGTTGACGCAGGGTCTTGGCGAAGCTGAGGTACGCGTTTGAGGCTTAAAGAGCCCAGATTACAACGATGAGGTATACACAGGGAGGAGTAGATTGTGATTTCAAAGGACTTTTTCACATTATATAGTCTTCAAATCAATTGATCTCAAGGTGATGCTGCATTCTGCTCTGCTAGACTACTCGTCTGGATGGCAAAAACAGCAATTTGTTATGCAAAGCTCAATCCACCATACAGGAGCACGTTCCACTATGAATATTTGGGTACTGTAACAATCGTAGGTATCATAAAACATTTCTCGTTCTCAGTCGCCACTGCTATGCAATACATTCCAAGTGATGAGAAGGCGTCTTAAGCTGCAGCTTATTTGGTGGTGAAATCGATCTCGGTGGGGAGGAGGCCACCATCAGGAGCTTTCTCACAGCTACAAGCATCTGGAAAGCATTAGACTATGTAATCATAGTGCAAGATTGTTGAAGTACTTACTTGCAGGACGGACGCCGCAAGCACAGGTAGCTCCAGCTACCTTAGCATTCTCGGTATCGGCACGATCACAGGTGCATTGGCCAGCTGGACGGGCGCCTAATAGAGAAGAGAGGTCAACATAGACACATTGTGGTCGTTATAAAGGAATAATCCAAAGGTGGACACAAGGATCCTAGGCGACTGAGCATGGGGATGGGGGTTTGGCTTACGGCATGAGCATCTGGCACCAGCCACGACGTTCTCGGTCTTCGCCTTCTCACAGTTGCAGTGGAGAGCAGACTGCTTGCCACAGGAGCACTTGGCTTTGGAAGCGCAGACACATGATTGACCAGAGCGGCCGCAGCAGGAGGTTGGGACAGTCATTGTAAGATGCTTTATGAGAGTTTTTGTGGATTTAATGGGTGCTTTGGAGTAACAGATCGTAGATATAGTAGTCTCGGGCGTCGAGTGAGCAGGAGAATGTGTGAGGAAGATATTTGGGAAGGGAAAGAGCTCAGGTTGTGAGCGGGCACTGCGTCACTTCTTATGCACAAAAAGCAGCCTCATCGCTTAGAGCTGCTTTGTAACAAATGGGTTGTGATTGGTCAAGACCCTGCCAAGTCTACGCTAATGAACTCTCCAGCTTCTGCCTCGCGAATCATTTTACATATATTGTCATTCTTTGTTGGGCAGGCTGCACGTTCATGAGAGTCAAAAGGGTTCGACGTCTCATTAAACAACACGTAGGGCGTTGAGAGGTGGGGTACTCTTCAACTCCCGAAGTGAAGCTTTTACGCGTTGTCAGCTCCAAATGTGACTGGGACACCTACCACTGGCCGAAACGCGCTTTTGCTAGCCCCAAAGAAGATATTCGGTTAGCAGGGCCAAGGTGCAAGACGTGCAATTCCACCAAGAGGTCGCATCTATGGCGAATCATGGCCATGCACTGAACGCATCGGGTAGTGATACAGGAACTTGCAGTGCGGATGTTGCAAAACTGCACCTTATATTCGAAGGAACTTGTCTGCATGTGATTGTCGCCCCACCGCACCCTTGCAGAGTACATGTATGCGATGTACTTATTCAGAACGTCTTACATATCAAAACATCTACCGAGACACAGCGGTGAATTTGTGACCTGATATTTCAAGAACAATGTAGAAGCGAAGAATGGTCGAAAGGGACAGGAAGTCTGTGGTAGAGCAACCACAGACCAGTTAGAATGAGCTCGTGGTCCAAACAAAAGTCGGCAAGCTAAGACAAGCCATTCTGGCCAATGTACAAGTTCCTAATGTCGAGAAACAAGTCCCCTGGGATTCTAAGTTTGATACACAGATTTCAGCTTATCTGACTTTCTTTAGTCTTCAGTTGTCTGAATCCTTCCCCCAACACTTCTCGGGCTCTGTCTGGTCTGCTTATTTGTAGCATACAAATTTAAAATTGGTCACTGACTTTAACCTAATAAGTGACCCAATGCCGTCAAGTTTGAGCTGTATAGGCAGGGTTGTAACCACCAACAGTCCCTACGCTAAGGCTCCATCCACTTGGATCACTTGCCGCAGTCCACGCAGACATCAAGCAAAGAGCGTTGGAGGGGTGACTACCCTCCTGTAAGGTAAGCAAACTGAAGACTCTTGGAGGCACTGGAGATGGCTAATGGCATGGCGCCACGTTCGAAGACTGACCATCTCTTTTAGCCTGGCTGTTGTCGCCGTGTCCTGAAAATCTTTCAAAGACACGGCGAGCAAATGACAAAAGGCCAAACGGATGGTCTGACAATAAGCTCATGTGGTATGAGGATAGAAAACTTATGGTGACGCTATGGCTTATCCAGGTGGAGGCATTTCTGTTGTCGGGCCCGACCCTTATAAAGGCTCCCTTCATGCGTGTATGTACGCGGCCCCGAATAAGCAATATTTCGCGTTAATACTGAGATCAGGTATGGCTAGTCATCTGGGTGTGTGAGATCCCTGGTAGCATCATTGACGAAGTCAGGTAGCTATGTGTTGTACAAGGACGTAGGCCGATGCTAGGACACCTCGCTGGTATGACCGTGCCTCCATGTGTATGATTATGCGAACGTGAATTTTCTTTGGCTGCATTACCTTTATGGAGACTTGGCAGCTCGCGGCAGTGATGAAGGGGAGGCAAGGTAACCCCATAACGTCCGGGCTGGAGGGTGAGCTTAGTCGAGAGAACGCACATGATTCACCACTGAGCTCTTGCACAAAGTTTGTTTGAGAGGAACTTCTTAATGTTATCTAGAATTCTGTGTGATACAATCAGTGCTGTTTCCAGAAACACCTTGAGAGATCTGATGTTACCTTGATTCATGAGATAGTGAGAATCTTTTATAGCAGATCACCGGACTCCAGTCAGTCTCTTGTGCAACACTTCTGTAGGGATGACGGCAAGCAAAATGGGTGATACTAGCTCAACCCGGGATCTGGAATGTATCAGATAGAGAGCGAGGGAGATCAACGGTACATGGCGCCAGTTATTCTATCATCGTATGCACACAGAACCCAGAGTGTTTAGACAAGGCTAGCATGATTTTCAATTTGACTGAATCAAATTACACTGTCTGTACTAATTCTCCTGCGAGGGTTGTAAGCCTTGATGTTGATGAGGACCCCAGGAACAAAAGCAAGAAGAAATAGCCAGATACTAGAGAACAGCAAAAAAGACAAAGGAACCATAAAAGGCTCAATAGATCTGGGGCATAAGTCATATGGATACAGGAAAAGATAGAGGAAGCTTACCGAGATGTTTAGAAACGGGCAAAAGCCCATAGCTTCATAGCTTTAGCAACCAAACTTAGCCCCAACAAGCTGTAGTAGTCCTCCAATTAGAAGTATGGACCTAACGCGTCCTGTTCAAGCAGGATTAGCAGTTTCTGGACTTGAGACTTAGCCAGTACAAATTGAAAGCTTTACCACTAGTCCATGGCAGCTAGACCCATCGATGAAAGGGATTGCTAAAAGCTGCATATGCGCACCATGTCATCTCGAAGCTGTGATCCATACCAGTCAAATGTCCATTATTTCGAGAAGAAAGACTATGAGAGAGCTTCCGAGGACGTGGGATAATCTACGATGAGCGATAAGTCGTGCCTAATCAGAGAACCTGACTTTCTAAACAAGAAAACAATTCGCGGCGCATGATAATCAGGTCTGCTTTCCCGAATTTGATTTAACATATTTCAGGAATATCATGTCATGGACCTGGGTATCGTTCGTTTCAAAAGCAGGCCACAGCAGCTTCCATGAGTAGTGGTACGATCGCTCAAGATAGGTGGCAATGCAAATATGATACCAGGGACATTCCCCACCCTCACCGGCCTCATAAATCTTGCGTACAGGTTTCAATATCATGCTCCATTCTCTTACAAATCTGGAAGCAAGGTAGCAGTAAGCATGTCCTCCAAATGCTGTTCAATTGCAGCGTATTGACGTGATACAGTCTCTTTGAAAAGCCTCTCGCTCAGCTCTTCGTCTCCAGCTGTGATTTTATAATCACACAAATAACGAGTTTTTCGGAGCCGCAAATGAGAGCGGTGTACTCCGTACAGAGTAGAAGAACTTAGCCCTAATCGTATAGCCCTATAGGGCTGAAATAAATCCCCCTAATCTAGAGATACCCTTGCCCATAGATCCACAATCGTGGGTTCAAAGAACGAAACCCAAGCTGCTGCAAGATAACTTTTCTATCAACGGCATTGCCCGACGATTTTAAGTTGCATTTCTGATGCCGCGGAGCTATTTAGGACTACTGAGACTCCTAGTTTAAGTGTGATATCCCTAATTAAAGGGTCCAGACACTAAGGTATTCCTGTTGCACGCGGGAAGCTGTTTAAATACCCCTCACGCGGCGGGCCTCACGTTTGCACATCATACTCATCGGACCTGAGGTCGTGAGCTCTCATGATGTCTTTTAGATTGGTATTCTCAGAGTTACTGTAGTACACTAACAAGTTCATTACTGGCAAGGTCAGCAGACACCAGAATTTACAGGCAGTAATCATGGGCATCCCCACCATCACCGAACGCAAACACTTCCGCTTGGTAAGAGCGCCCGCACCTCGCAACACACAGCATGTGACTCAGCTACAACTAATCCACAACCAAGGTACCAGGCGAACCGGAAGAGCCCACGTCCACCATTGTCCTGACCTCCAAAGACTCCTACTTTGTCGATGTGCGCATATATAAGGATAAGCACGAGGAAGAGAATGGTAAGGAGACGAACACAAAAGAATGTATAGATTGGGCATTCGCTGGAAGGTCTCGCACGACGCCGCACGGTGCTCGCAAGGATGGGATGATCCAGCTTGCACACACAGTCTGGGAGCATTGGATAGATTCCAAAAGCAATAGTCCCGGCCCGGATGAAGGCGACATGTTAGTCCAAGAAGATGGAGATGTCCTGGAGCGAGGGATGCAGAAGCACCCTGTAACGGGAGCAGATACTGAGTACGAGGAACTTTGGCATGACTTGGAAGTGGATGCTTTTGGGAAAAAGCAAAACCGAAGCAGCCTAGTATTAAGAGCTGAGCAGCGAGAGAGTGATGTCCGTAGTATGGCGATCAAGATCGGAGGCTGGTGTCAAGGCATCCTTAAGGCTGGAGATGCGTTGACGATCGAAAGATGGGAGTGGAAGTCAGGTGGTCCGAATAATAACGAGTCTTCTGTTGAAGGTGGTAAACAGGCGGCAAGTACCAGTAATGGCTGGGTCAGGACCTTCAGGTACGGAGAAGGATCTCTCCCCTGCGAAGAGATGTGTGATCGCACGACCGGTAAATTCGGCCTCAACGCCGTTGTCAAGCGTCAGTTAGACGCTGACTCGGAATCTGAGATAGAGTGGAAGGTCATTGAAGAGTACTATTGGTGATCGAATGAAGAGCTGAAACTAGCCACTGCATTTCTGGCACAAGGTTTTCCAAGTGCAAACACCATTGTTGAAAAATGTAAGGCTCGAATGTGAATGCGCACAATACAAATTTCTCTGCATTATACCGAAGGACCAACCTGAAAGATCGAGCTTCAATAGTCTGATGTTCTATAAACCCCATATTTGGGAAAGAGCAACTATGTACTCTCTCGTTGGCGAGCAACCACTCATCTTGTGACACCTTTCAGCTGAAGGTCTCTATGAAAGGTCACCTGCGCCACACCTACCTGATACGTCTACACTTCGCCCTAATATATTCTTTTAGCATACTTTGGTCATGCCCGGATTGACAAACCGCCAGAGTCGTGGACGACTCGGCGCTTGTTATGGTGATCAGCAGGCTGATATCACAAGCCATTTGTTGCCTACAGAGTCGTCGAGGTTGGCAAACATGGCGAACACTATCAAATACATACCACCGCAGATGGATCCTCTAGCTAGCTCTTCTACAAGGGCTGCTCGTCAGAGCCCGCTGAGACTATTCATACAAGATGTCGGCGTCCTTGTCACTATGCTGCCTTACCTCCCCTACATATTCCTCCCTTTCAATACTAAAGACCCCAGCTCTGAATGTTACTTGAGTCTTGAGGGTGCGAGGGATATCTTTCTGCAAGGTTGGCTCTTTATCATGGAGGCCAGCCTTTTGCTCATCTCTCCTTTTGTGCTCCTCGTTCTACCTGGCACCTTATCGGTACTTGCTATTGCGATATGCTATTTGACTGTCTATCTTGTAACCTGGCCCCTGGAAGGGCCCGACGTTACGTATTCAAATATGGATGAGAAGACAGAGGCTCTGGCGGAGCAGCATAGAGATGAGCGCTGGCTCTTTATCAACGGAACTACAACTGGGTGAGATGCCTTCATCTTCCAAATGCTCTGGTCTCTGACCGTACATAGCCACTCTGGCCTACAGAAGAACATCGACCGAATCTCCAAGACCTTCGGGCGTGCCGTGATCGGCATTCATAACAAGACGTGAGCAGATAATGAGAGCATATACCTACCTCCCATCCACTGACAATACACAGCTACGGCCTTCCGGCAGACATCCTCGAATGCTTGGTACAGCGCTGCTTTAGCTACAAAACCAAAGATGTCCGCATCGCCTATTCCTACGTCAAGGCCGTTCTTGTTGATCCTACGGTCAAAAAGGTTGTGCTTGTTGGCCATAGCCAAGGTGGCCTCATCGCCTCACTCGTTCTAGACGAGCTGTTTACGGAGCTCCCAACCAGCTGCATGTCGAAGCTTGAGATTTATACATTTGGCTCTGCGGCGTCTCACTTTTCCAATCCTCTTATTTCCCTGACGATCGAAGCTGGAAAGCCTGTTTCACAAAGCTCTCCTTCAGCTGTCCACTTCGATCTGCCTCCCCAAACGAAACGAGTCATTTCACACATTGAGCATTATGCCAACGAGAAAGACATGGTTCCTCGCTGGGGAGTGCTGCACTGCGTTCAGGACATACTAAACAATCGCTATGCAGGCTCCGTCTTCGTTCGCATGGGAGCTAGCGGGCATCTCTTCAACCAACACTATATGGACGCGATGTTTCCCCTAGGGGGGCCGGACACTGTGTGGCAGTCGAGCAGCTTTCTGGATCACCAGGTGAAGGTAGACAACAAGCTTGCCATGGAGAAAGAAAACGTGGCTATCAGCAAAATTGGTGTTGTGAGAAGGGAGAGCGGTCTGGAGTTTGGGAATGGGCAAGTCATACACGACAGTGCGAGTGTTATCAATGGTCATGCAGACAATACAGTTATGGCTTTCGGTCGCACGAGCTCTGGTCGAGTGCTATCAGAAGAAGCGCAAGGCAAGACAGTGCGACAGTTGAGCCGACTGTGGAGGTATGAAGGAGGCCACTCGCCACACACGCCGACTCCATTCCCTACTCGTGGCGGTAAAGGGCAGCGGTTTGATGAGAAGCACGACAATGCCGAAGCCTGAAGCAGCCTCCTTCTCTTTCTCCTGAGAAGGATCTGAACGGAAAGAGCGGAAAGGGACAAGGATCCGAACACCTCGGGGCTCTTGCGGATCTTCCATAGAAGCTTTACGGTTTCAACTACGATGAGGCAGCTCAGTCAGCTAGCATGAATCATTTTGGAGGGTTGTATTGAAGGTGGCTGTTTTACTATTATCTAGCATGACCTTACGTAGCCTACCTGCTCTTTGACTAGCCTGGCGCTGTATTTCTATTCCATTCTTAGTGCTAGTAAGAGAATGCACCATAAGTCATGCATATAGAGGGGTAATCGAACTTAAGTTTCAACACTTCTAAGATCCTTTAAAGCAGTATCTATCCTTAATTATATATTTTTTAAGTAATAAAAGGCTATTATTAAGGGTTAGAAACCTTGAAAACAATAATTCCTAGGGTTTTTTTTAGTAATTATATGTTAGATGTTGGCTCTATATGCATGACTTATGCTCCATTCTCTTACCTTGGCTTGCATGACCATCAGTAACTGACAGAGCAAGAATGAATGATTATCAAAGAAGCATTGCTGACGGGAACGCTACTTTGACGCTGTACTCCGGAACAGCGCTTACCCACAATTCTCAGCTCAAAACGTGACTTGGAGCCTCTAGTCTTACCTTTAGTCTATGGACTCTATTAATACCTCTACACGCTGGCCAGATGAGAGCAGATTCACGAAAGTAGCCTTAGCGAAGGGACAGCCACTCCTTTGACTAATGTATGCTCCTCAAAGTAAACCGTTCGATATACACCGCATATGCTTATGCAATATGCCATCCTGATTCGGCCCATCTTGCCCTGGCCTAGCCTTGCTTAGCCACCTTAGCTACTGCATGTTCTCGTTTCCACATAGTAATACTATTCTAGCGCTTGCTACCCCTATCATTGCCCATCATAGCTGCAGATCCTCATGTATATTAGGACCCTCCATCCATAGATCCTAGATCCTCAGGTTATGCAGTGTTTACCATCTAATTGTTCCCTTGCAATATTGCGACAGCTTAAGTGTCTAGCTTGCGGCGGTATAAGCCTGATGAAAACTCCGGACACGAATATTCCACTTAGACCCAGGACATACAGGGACAAAAGCGCGGGATGAGCAGGCCATAAGCATCTAGCGAGAAGCCTTCTATTCTATGCAAGATGTTTGGAAATCTATTGACTAGATCACATAATGAAAGGGCTGAATAATCAATCAATAAGATCATGTAGGAATTGCTGATATTTCATCTTACGAATTTTTGCTAAAAACTTTTTATAGGGAAAGATGCTCCACCTCGCTACGACCTGCGAATACACCGTGCAGCGGAGCAGTTGACTCGGAATGGAAGGCGCGTGTCATTAGTAATCACCTTACTAATCAAGCTAGCGCCAGATGCATGTAATACATCGATGTCTGTCAACTCTCTCTAACTTCCACTATCGTGGGGCTTGAAGGGGCTCCGAGTGTGTAAGCCAGGCCTTCGTGGTGTGTTCTAGAGCGAGAGTGGCTTTATGAAGGTTGCTTTGAGCAGATTTAGGGCGCTCAATGCATCGAGGATCGGGTCGTGTGCTACTCCGGAGAAGACTGCCCGTATCAGCCGCATCAGCAGATCCTCTATCCAAATATAGAAACGTGTCCAATACAGTCTGCAGTGTTGTAACCAACCAAATCTCTCATTGAAGGACAGCTAGGTAAGATCAACACTCGCGCAAGCATACCTCTTTCCGGTGTCGTCTCGACAGGGCCGTTCCTGACCGCTACCAACTGCTGATTGTGATGGAAGCCTGCAGGCTTGCTTCCGAGCCAGGCTTCCAGATCACCGAGGCAGACTCTCATCGGAATATTAGGTTCAATCTTGGCTACAAATAACCCCATTGGTTCGATAAGTATGCCTAGAATACCTCCAACTCTCCGCGCAAGATCGAGGACGTCCGCGTCTGAGCGGCAGGAAAGAGCATCATGATTGAGGCACTAACTCCCATCAGCGTGGAGTCCGCTCCCGTATGGGACGACATAGGTCGCGTACGTGGCCAATTGTTTATGATGGGATTTGAAGGCACGGAAGTCACTCCTCAAATCAAAAGCTTAATCGAGGACTACCATGTTGGAACGATCCTTTTGACGGCAAAAAATCTTAGGTCAGCTGAGCAAACCACCAAGCTGGTCCTCGATTTACAGAAAATTGCCCACAAAGCTGGCCACCCATTGCCATTAGCAATCGCGCTCGACCAAGAGAATGGCGGTGTCAACAGCCTATTTGATGAGGGTCGCATTACGCAATTTCCCAGCGCAATGGGAGTTGCAGCGACTGGTTCAACCAAATTGGCTTGTGATGTAGCCAAAGCGACAGCGGAAGAGCTTTGTTCAGTGGGCGTCAACTGGATCATGGGGCCATGCCTCGATGTTCTCACCAATGTGAAAAACCAGCCTTTGGGCGTACGAAGCTTCGGGGATAACGCGGAAGAGGTGTCAAAATTTGGGGTGGCGTCGCTCAAGGGGTTCAAAGATGCAGGAATAGCTTCCTGTGGCAAACACTTTCCTTCATACGGGAACCTCGAATTCCTCGGATCTTCCCTTGATGTACCAGTCATTACAGAGTCGCTCGAGCAACTAAGCTTGAGCGCCTTGGCTCCGTTCCGCCAAGCTATAAAGCATGGTGTTGATGCTATGATGGTAGGTGGCTGTGCAATGTCGTCTGTGAGCGCCATGCACGCGTGCCTCTCAGAAGAAGTGGTTGAAGACCTGCTACGCAGGAAGCTCGGTTTCGATGGAGTGGTCGTCTCTGAATGTCTGGAAATGGATGCTTTGAGCCACAATATCGGCGTGGGCAATGGGACCGTCATGGCCTTCAATGCTGGTTGTGATCTCATCCTAGTCTGCCGATCTTACACTGGTCAACTAGAAGCACTCCGTGGCCTGGAACTTGGACTCGAAGATGGCATCATCACCCAATCAAGGTTGAAACAATCGCTCAGGCGGATGCTCGAGATAAAAGCCAAATGTACATCTTGGGAGAAGGCACTCGCACCGGAGGGAATAGCAAGACTGTCGAAACTGCAAAGACTACATATGTTATTGTCCATGGAAGCATACAAGTCTTCAATAACGGTTGTACGAGACAGGGATCGATTGCTACCTTTATCAAATATTCTTGATGCTGACGAAGAGCTACTGCTACTGACACCTTTGGTCAAGCCTTTGCCAGCATCTGCAGCATCGCAAGCTCTCGCAACAAGTGCAGATTTCTCAGACCGGTCCTCGCATGACGCACTTATGAGTGGCGAGGTTGTCTTCAAGGAGTTCGGTAGATCTCTTGCTAGACAGCGAAATGGCCGTGTCCTACACGCGTCATATACCGCTAATGGAGTACGTCCAGTTCATGAGAGTCTAATCAACCGCGCAAATACCGTTGTTGTTGTCACTGCCGATGCGAATCGAAATCTCTACCAGCAAGGCTTCACCAAGCACTTGGCCGCGATTTGCAGGCTAACGCAAGTTGCAGACAAGCGTGAAAAGCCGTTAGTGGTAGTTTCGGTGAGCTCTCCGTATGATTTCGCGATGGAAACTTCTCTTGGAACGTATATATGCACCTACGACTTCACTGAAACGGCTCTGCAGGCATTAGTAAATGTCCTCTTCGGGGACCTCACTCCAGCCGGATCGCTGCCGGGAAGTCTGCGGCAAAATGACAAAGTGCATCAGTCGAGGCAGACATGGCTTGTTGAAGCCTGGGACAAGTCACGCGACGCTGATGCGCTTGACACGCTATTGAGGAAACAATTTTGTCCCGTTGAATCGAGCTCGGTCCTTGTCGGCTGTAGTTCAGCTGCCTTCATTGTGGGTCATCAGTCAGTAGATGAAACAAACTTCGTGGTACGAAACAGCAGTACTCGGGCCCTTTATGGTTTCTGCACAACATATTTCTTCCCCTCTACAGGCATTGGTGTCCTCGGTGCTATCTTCGTGGACCCGGAACGAAGAAGGCTGTCCATTGGCAATTCGCTACATAATCGGGCAATTAAGCATTTGCTTCAGAATTACGAGGTGAGGAGACTTCAACTTGGCACAAGATTACCTAGTATATTCCTTGGGATACCAAGCAGCAACAGCCTGGAGCGCAAGCGACTGGGGCGGTGGTTCTCAACCATTGGCTGGGATACGGGACAAGCACGACCAGTGTGTAGCATGCTTCTTTCTGACTTGACTGCCTGGAATGTCTCACACAGCCTTCTTCGTAGTGTACAATCTGCAGGATTTGAATTTGACCTTGTGTACGGCCCAGACCATGCGGAAGCCATCCTTGATCTGGTCAATACCACTTCCCGACAAGGCATGATGGAGATCTATGAACTCGCATTAGCTGACCACACGGGGTCGGGGATAATCCGGGCGAGGCGACCAGGAGATGAAACCATTATCGGAACAGTGGTCATCTACAATGCAGCATCAGATTGGTCGCACCTGGTGCCTGCATTGAATCGGACCGATGATGTCATTGGAGGCATCTCGGCTCCTGTGATCGCACCCAGTGTGGCTGAATACTCCGCACTCCTACAGGGCCTGATCTTACTGGGCATTAAACAGCATCAACGCCAGCAAGCTAGTGCAGTACTACTGGATTGCGTGCGTTGGCCGAAACACCAAAACATTGCATGTCAGAGACAGTGCTGATCTTCACGCAGGTTGACCGCGACGGTAACGTAGACAACCTAATCGCCATGGGGTTCACAGTGCTACGCAGCTTTGATGAAATCTCTTGCGATGCGCGCACCTTCATTCCCCCAACGTAGATTCCCGTCTTAGAAGTGAATTCTATCTATATAGTCTCTTATCTATTGTGTACCTGACTAAGTCTGCGGAATTCGGGCGTATGCATGTCAGATGGAACGGAACCGAAGGAGTCTGCGGGTTGGAAAAAGCGGTAATGGAAAAAGATGATACCCATGGGTGGTGAAAGTATTCGTGGATATTATTACATAGACTTTTTGCTGTCAAAGTCTCCCAAGTCGACGCATGCAGCATGGATTTGAAGCATAAGCAGACCCCATTCTTTTCCATTGTCTTGACGCCAACAATTGTGGCGATCAATACCTCGTGGCAATTCTGAAACATGGGGATCTGCAGGAAAATGCAGGAAAATGCAGGAAAATGCAAGGGAAAAACGTGGCTCATGCAGCCATTGCTGACGATCTTTTTTTGCACCCCAATTCCCCCAATGAAGCGATTGGCTTGGAGGGGGGAAGCGGTCATCAATAAGTGTCGGCTAGAGGGTGCTGGATGATGAATGTGAAACACGTTGACCAGATGTTTCATCCTTTTCTCACCTACATTTCTACCCTTCCGTTCTTCTAGATTGCGGCCATCCGCAGTTCCAGCACGGTGTTCGACTTTCGGTAGTACCGATTGTGCATGCAATGTATACCCGTGCGCTGGAGGCGGTTCCTGGCCAGAGCGCAACGATCGCCTAGGCCCTAGGCCCTAGGCCCAGGGCCGGGCGAAGCTTCTTTGGCTTCCAAACGACCGAATGGAATTTTCTGACGTGCTTTCCCCCCCTAGAACTAACCCCTAACCGAATCGCGCTCGTTATCCGTTGCCCGTAGCGGGAGGGGATCAGCCCGGGCATAGCTGTCGACTACTCCCATCCACCAATAACCGCTGAGGCCAGTCCACTGTAGTAAGGCACAAGTTCAGCAAGCGTTGAGTAACGGCTCGTAGTCGTGCAGGGTTGAGATGGAGATACTTTCGGGTACTGTAGGGTACGTTAGGGTTGTTGTAGGGCACGTAGGCTGCTTATCCCATCATTATTCCACGGCCTTCTTTTCAGGGTCGCTCAGGCACGCCTCAGCCCCGAAAATATTCCTCTGACCCCTCATTGGCGCACTGCGGCAGCCCCCCCCCCCCCCCCCCCTCGTCCCATGCTGCCCATGCTCTTCATGCACCTCAGCACCCCCCCCTCGCAGGTCAGATTCGTTCAGTACCAATCGCTGCCCCGGTGAGAATCCTTCTTCCTCCTTTCGCTCTCGCTTCCTCCTTCAGATAAGCAGCTTCTCGTCTCAGATTATTCCCAAACATAGTTCCCCAGTCGATCACCTCGGATAGTGCAAGCCGAACAACGTGGCCATCCCTGTGCCATGTGCTGAAGTATGCACACACCTGACGATCCCATGTAGATCGACATCATGCACTCTGCTGCAAACCCGACCACACATTTCCCACCACCCTGCCCCTCCTCACATATCTTCTTTGCCTATTTGCTGGTGTACCATGTACACAATTCATTCATTGGATCACTCCTCCATCTGTTCCTGGCGAAAAGCCCGTCAGATATGATTCACTTACTCCTTGTCCCTGTTCACTTTCTTCCCGCTGACCTGAGCTGAAAACCCCCGAGAGTGCCCACTCCCAAATATTATCAACATCACCTGCACACCTTCACCGTCCTTTCAATCTCTTATTATTCTCTCTCTTGTCTTACATCTCTCATTCATCCAATTCCCTCTTCTTCTTCTTCTTCTTCTTCCTTCTTCTTCTTCACTTCGGCATGCTCTGCGAGTAATCTATCGAATCCGGTCTCTACTGTTATTATTCCCGCACAAATACAGCACAATGGATGAGTTCGGGCACGCCGGGATGCCTTACCTCGGGAACCCGCTTGCCTACAGCCATGCCGCCACCACGGAAGATTACATGAACACACTGCCCGCGCTGGGTCTTGACCACAGATACCAGACCCCAAGCTACAATGATCATGCCTTTGGAGGGTGAGTGAGAAAGAAATACGTTCCTACTATTGCTTTGGATCTGAAGCTAACTTTTGGCGTGGTTCAGCACTACCCACCTCCCCAGCCTTCCTCTACCTGCTCACCCCTCAGAGACTGAACGATTCACTACCAGCTATGATGACTTTCACTTCGATCCTATACCTCAAGAAAACCAAAATCAACACCCAGAGCAATCCAGCCCCGACCTTACCCCGAGTCTCAATCAAAATGACGCCCTCCTCAACTTCCAACAACCTCCTACCTACGGCTTCACACTCCTCGACTACTCCCTCCGTCGAACATCAATAATGACAATGAATGCACGACTACATGGCATGTTCTTCATGGCTGATACGCCACCTACACCTGGGTTATTCCCCCAGAACGCCCTCCCGGAGTTGACATGCTATCGCCGTAACCTGTTCCAGGTTACAGGATCAATTACACTCCCGAGGGGTCTGCGATACATCCTGACGGACACTGGAGAACGAATCCCCATAGTGTCGCAAGAGCTGGCGGTCTCGGCAACTGAATCGGTTGAGGGACATGCTGTGAAGCTCATATCAGTACCGTGGAAGACGCCCGCCAACAATACACCTCCCATACCAGAAGACAAGACAGAAAAGGAGCCCAACACGATTCCACTCGACATAATGTCCAATCAAGATATGGATGCAGACTACGCCACATTCCCGATAGCATGGAAGCGTCTTCAATTTCGGATAGCAACAGCAAACAACGGGCGACGAAAAGAGCTACAACAACATTTCGTCGCCAGACTGAACCTCATAGCCACTTTGACGACGGGAGTGAAAGTCTCGATAGCTGAGATCAAGTCATCAGCCATTGTCGTCCGTGGTCGGAGTCCAAGAAACTTTCAACAACGTAGGGAGCTCGCTGTAGGCGAAAAGGCCACCGCCCGCAAGGGTGTGGGCTCCCCACAGCCCTCGTTGTCACGACGCACGACTGGCAGCGAGACCAATCCCAAATCACCGCTGAAGAGGGATCACAGTAGCGGCGATAATACATTCGCCTTTCACAAAGTCAACGCCACCAATTCTCCCACCACGAGCAATAATACTTTTCCCACGAGCAACAATTGGGGTAGATCCGCCAGCGGCTCAGGTGCTTCAAGCGCTCCCACCCAGTCTACACCCACATTCAAAACCCCTACCCTTCCCAGCTCAAAATCTGTGTCGCCACCATCAGCCCCGCAGCCTCTGTCCCTCACAGATGACTACTCGACTAAGGCTAGCGACTCCAAACGCATCAAGTCTCAACGTCCTCTCAAGTCTCCAAGGATCACCAACGCCAGCAGGCCTCATCCCTACAAGCATCCCTCTCTACCTCTACCTACTCTCCCCTCCACAAGAACATTACTTTCCAACGCTCAGAAGATCAAGCTGCCAGAAGTCGCCGACAAAGCAGATCTGTATTACGAGTATGTCCCGCTACCGAATGGTGATATGATGCAGCCGGTCGACGCAGTCTATAGACCGCATGCTGTACATCATACCATTAGCACTACTGCCGGTGGACCGGGGACGAATCGAAAGTACTTCAGTCAGGATGCTGTATGAGTTGTAATGCCACCGTCGCGCGAGAAAGTAATGCGAAAGTAGGGATGAGGTAATTTGTTTGTATTGCAGGCACACAGAACTGTGGAGTCGTCTTTTAAACTCACGAAGAAAAGTTGTATTTGTACTCTTAGATGTTTCACTATCTCTCGTTTATTTTTCCATTGGCTCGATACCCCATGTCTCACGACCACAGATGTACCAATATTCATATTATCAGATATGAGGGTGGATTTTACGAAGGAAAGAAAGTTTCTTGATGAATTTAAAAGCGAGGGATTTTGCATCAAAGATTTCAACCCACATAAGAGCAATCGGGGTATTTTTTGGTTTGGGATTTCAAAGCGGTATTACTACTACTGTACGATAACGATATTCTTGGGTAGACTGATTTATTCAATGATAGAATGAGAGCAGCAGCACACTTGTGTTTGCATATCAGAAGTCTCGCACACTTGAGGTGTTTTTCGAGATCTAAAGTCGTTTGCGCCTACGGGGCAACTGACGTCTTTGGGAATCACACAGCCCAACTGATAGAGCACTTCTAAGGTCCATAAAGTCTTCTCTATAAAATGAACTAGGCTTGAGCAGGAAATATCAGTCATTATCCCCACACCACTCATCAGAGTAGCAAAGCGACTCCTGACACCAAAACATAATAACCCAAAGTCCATCTCCATCAACCAAAGATCCCCCGATCACCTGACCTCCCCTCCCCTTCCCTTTCCATCACAATATGTTAATCTATCGATCCAACTATCCCCTCTCGCAGCCATATATACAGACATACATACTCAGCTCCTTAAGAGTAACAGCGAAAACGCATACATAGAATGCGGTTGGATTTCAGATGATATAATTTGCTCGATTCCTAGGTAATTAAGGCAACAGGCATCTTGCGATATACCCCCCC
>NAPT01000384.1:0-27714 GCA_002927785.1 Cladonia uncialis
GGGCGGGGGGGGGGGGGGGTGGGGGGGGGACTTGGAGTTGGCCGTCGGGGGGTTGTTGGGCTAGTGGGGGGGTAGTGGGGGGGAGTAGGGTGGTTGTGAGGGCGAAGGTAAAGATAATGAGGGGGTTTGGGGTGCGCATTGCGGATTTTTCGCTTTCGGGGAAGTTTAGGTGGAGGAGGGTGTAAGGTCGTAGGCTATAGACAGCTGGTGGGTGTTGGCAATGAGCCGCGAAGGGGAGATGTTTGATGAATGAGTGTCGTTAACGATGGACAGTTAGCGCGGACGAAAGAATGGACATGCACCTGAGATGCTGGTAGAGAGTGTTGGTGAGATATGGGTGTGTATAGGTTTTGAAGGCCTTCATGACCTCCTTGGGAACTTTTCAATTCTTCTCCCCTTCCAGCAAGGACGAAGGTATGCATTTGCCCCTTGCTTTTGCCGAAACATTAATTCCATTCTTCGTGATACCATTCAAGGCTAGGGAGTTCAAATAAAGAGAGTGCAATGTTCCCTTGCAATAGACGGACCTTTGCATAGGCGAGGAATGCAGTGACGGCACGGTATCTTATCAAGGGTATAATTTATTTTCTCTGGGATATGAATGACAGTCATCGCTCACATGCATAATCAGAAAAGACGGGTCTAATATCGTATAGCAAGTGACAACCTAATGAATGGCCCAACCACGGATTACCTGGTATCATGCCCCCATTGCAATGCTATCAATTTTGTACACCAATGTCACTTATATATAACCTACTCGGTCTTTTGCGTCCCGTTCAATACATCATCAGCTCCATCACCGATATACTTCTCCTGACCCCGGATGTTAGGGCTTCGCGATGTCTTCTCAAAGTAGGTGGAGACATCCGAGGACCAAAGTGATTCCTCGTGAACATCGTCGTCATCATCCCAATGACCAGCCTTCTCATTAGCCCTCCTCGCTTGAGTACTTTCCCAGTCCGTGCGCATCTCCTCGATCTTCTGCTGGTAGTCAAGCTCAGCGTCATAGTACTTGCCGACACCACGTAGACGCTCGTAGAGAGACAAATGTTTTGGATGAACAGCAACACCATGATAGTCGCTCTCTCGGCCAGCACGGATGAATTGCCACCGGCGTTCTTGCTCCTTGAGATCGAGACCGGTCGTATCTGGAAGGAAGAGAAGGGTGACGATCATGCCGCCGAGACCGAACCAAGGAACCACGTGGAATTTCTGAATGATGGTGATGTAGCTGTACATGACAGCTGCGGTCAAAGCACCGAGCTTACCACAAGCAGCAGAGAAGCCGTGGGCTGTAGCACGGATGGGAGTTGGGTAAACTTCAGCGGCAACCAGGAAAGTAACGGCATTGGGGCCAAATTGGTTGAAGAAGGAAGACAAGAAGTACATAGCTTGGAAGGCCTTGATGTGAGCGGGCTCTGTGTAGTAGTGGAAATGGAAACCAGGGACGACGAAAAGAATAAAGTCCATGAGGAAGCCGACCATCTGCATCTTCTTGCGTCCGTAGAGTTTGTTGTCAATGAGGAAGGCTACAAGCGAATATCAGTAATTGAAGCCTAGTGTTGGGGCAAAAAATTAAACAAAGGCTTACAAGCTAGGTAATAGCCGATAAGTGAAACGCCGACGTTGATCAAGTTGTAGAGCCAGCCAGGCATGATGGACTTGCTGTTCTTGGTAATGGTACCGATGAATTCACTTTGAAAGAGCTTGTTTCCATAGAAGAATACGTCGTTGGCAAACCAGCCGCCAGCAGTTGCAATCATGCGAGGGCCGAAGTAGGTGAATGTAAGTTTGAGAGATTCGGTGTCGTAACCAGTAACCCTGGCCTTCTTCTTTGCAGCTACCAATTGCTTGCTAGCGGCTCTCATCTTGAAGGTACGGAAGTAAACAAGCCAGAGGGTGCCAACGGCTGGGATAGCGAAGGATATACGGTAGGTCCACTGTGCGGCTACTTTGGAGTATGGCGGATTTCCATCTCCATGGTGGAAGATTAGGAGGAGGAGGATCAAAATGACCTGGTTGAAGAATTGACCCCACCCTTGCATCAAGAAAGCGCTGGTGACCTTTCGGCCTCTGTGGAGGCGATCTTCCTTTGTAGAAACCTTGCCAGAGCCAACGGCGTTCTCCATACCTGATGTAGCGGTCATGGGATATTCACCGCCAACACCAATACCGTAGAAGAATAGAGCCCAGGTATAGCAGATGACCCAACCATTCTGTGTAACGCCCCAAGCAGCAGTCAGCATGAGCAGACCGATGAACATGATGGTAGCATCCTGAATAAGTCCCCATCGTCGACCGAGCCTGCCATAATTGTTAAGAGATACCCTATGATGCTTTCAAGGCAGATTTACATACCAGTCTCCGAGTATACCGACGAGGATCTGACCCACGATGATACCACAGATTTCAAGATATTGTACAGCTGCGACCCAGGTTGCGTTGCAGATTTTGTAGGTCTTCCAGCACGAAGCGAAAGTCGCATTAAAGAGGGGAGTGAGATTGCCGATTGAGAACAATACGTAGCTGAAAACGCAAGTCAGCGAATTGTGCCACGAGCAGGCTTTCGAACCTGCTTACCCTTCGAGACCGAGACCAGCACCGGGGATGACCATGTTTCTAATGTAGTATCGGATGGGCTCAAGAGGATCCCTCTTAGTCATGGCCCAGATATTGGACAACTCGCGCTTTGCTTCCTTTCCATCGTAGGCCATGATGAACCTAACGCGCTTCAACAAGGGCATATCAGCCCAATAGACGCCATTGGTGTCATAGCTATCATCAGGCTTGATCAGATAATCGAATATCTGCTTCTCGTTCTCGGTCATGGTGTGGATGGGGTCGTGCGTCCCACTCATGTCCGGGCCATGAGGGGCAGCTGGACCGTAGTCCTGGACGTGCGACATGTTGCAAGAGTTATGAGCAGCTGCAGATGCGATGCGATGAAGAGGAGAGGGAGAGTGACGGAGATTGCGCGAGATGGGAGTATCAGATGGGTCTGGAGCTGGGAACCCTGAACATATGTACTCCGTAGGCCCAGTAAGGGAGCTTTTAGGGTAGCGTAGGTGCCTTAGCTTCCCACCGTCCGGGTAGCTTTGTCCGATCAGCTCTTGCGATTTAGTGTTGGGTGTGGGTGGGAGGAGAGTGCCTCGTGGGGTTCGCGTTAGGTGACGTTTCACTCGCCTCAGCGCTATAGAGTAGAGCTACCTACGGTGTATGTATGTTCGAGAACTTTTTTTGACGGAAGGCTCGTGCTGGCGGCTGCACAGGGGATTGGTGGAAAAAGGCAGGTTACCCTATGATGTCTCGCTTACTGGTGCCTCTAATAGACGTGCCGCCGAAGGAGGTATCAGATATCGGGTCTTTCTGTTGGCCACTCGGCTCTCACAGCCAAATCTGCTTTGGTCCAATCACAACGTCCAACACTGAGGCTTAGCTATGGCTAGATATATCGAGAAGGCCCGGAGATAGCCACAGCTGCTCGATGCTGTTGACACGTGCCGACGCTGGGCACACAAACGGGCGAAGTGGAAGAGACCGGAGGTGAGGGAGAGTGAAAAAGTGGTTCCGACTGGCGCCTAAGAGATTGGCTGGATATGCCTTGCCCGTGTTGTATATGCGAGTGTAATATGCCTCTCGAGGCTGAGTGTTTGTTTGTGTTTGTATCTGTGTTTGTGTGAGCGGATTGAGGGAGATTGATTGATTGAGGACTGGGAACGGACGGGGTAAGGTAGTGCTGACTGGGCCTTCTGCAGTGATGTAGGTGTAAGGTAAGGGTGTAAAGTAGTCGAAAGAGCAAGCCACGGGTCTGTGTGTGCATGGAAGACTGGGCCACCTCGTTCAACGGCTAATGGCAGGAAGGACATGGCGGGCTTTCTCGCAGGCGTCGGAAATACGGCTATACCAGCCATTTGGTTGAACTCCATTTGTTTTTGTCGGGCTTTCAGGGTAGTCCAAGCGTCCTATTCGACTGGATCCGAGTCTTGTTCAACGCCAAAAGGCTTGATCGCGATATAGCCTGCAGCTTGATTGCGGAATAAGGCAGGTAGACAGTCGAAATGCAGAAGATTCTGAAGGGGCAGAGCGACATGAGGTTGAATGGGCCAATTAGAATGCAGCATTGGAGCACGATGTTTTCAGGTGCGCTCACTATTGGCTGGCTTTATGATGCAGACGGACGGGCAGCTAAGGGACATTGCAGAGATTTTACAGGTCAAAATCTCTAGATCTATGCTTACGGGTAGGACAGGCCACTTGAGTCCATTCGGATAGTAGCGACGATGATCTCCCGCCGTGACTTCCATCACTCTCTCACGAGTGCCGCTCTCTTAGTCCGCCCCGGCAGTATTCCTTCGCCACACACTCTTTCATCACTCAAATACACCATACGATTACGGCATACTCCTGACCACTGCTTATCCGTATTGGTGCATGCTGACAGGATTCGTCGACTAATCAATTCCCAACGGAAGAATAGATACAGATGTCCTGGTATCCTACGAGCTCTGAAGAGAGATATTCGTCAAGACCTTGGAGCGGATTGGCCACCAATATTTCCTCAAGAAGGGAACCCGATGTGGAAAGCCGAGCCGTGTCACATCTCGACTTTGCCCTTTACTGTACCCCATACCGTCCATTCCATCGCTCAAGTCCGCCATCACTGCATTTGCCCCACTCCTGCTGTCCCGACTACGGCTAGAAGAACGAACGCCTCCCCTCCCCGCATTTCTAGAATACTTCCCTGTTCATGCCGATACCCCGTGGCCGCGAATTGCAGCTGACCATTAATGTTCTCATGCCTACACCATAGGTGAAGTCGAGTAGCAAGGTATTAACTTTTTGATGATGAAAGTTTTGTGAACGTGGCAGCAATGATGGACGCTTTTCTCGCGTGGGTATCGGACATGATCCTCCACTAAGTACACTAAGAACGCTTATGGTCCACTACCATTCTCCAACATGCTCATCTCATCTCGATCATGAAGAGACATAAACAGCTGGCAAGTTTTCGGCAACCACAAAACAAGAGGAAAGAAAATAGGAACCGCGCGCATACAGCAAATTCATCGCCATAGCTTCTTCGCTCCGAGGAAGTGATTGCAGGAATCATTTCAGAATGAACTCATTGCGACGCTCAGCGACACCCTCTGGCTCCCATCTGCGGTCCTGAAGAGGTATTAATCTACCTGCAGGCCGCCCTTAATGTCCGTCTTAACATCATTTGCAAAGTCTTCGAGCAACATGACTGCTCTACAGGACGAATCCTACTATGGGCTTGAAACAGCATCGTAAGGCTTGGGATCTTTTGTTGTCTTTCGCTGCAAGATTCTAGTCAAAGCTTGGTACGCCATTACAGATGCCACAGATCATAGCGGACTTCAGACACCTTGGCACACCTTGGCACAACCTTGGCACCCATGATGGCTCTCAGTCTGCTACTCGGTCGCCTTGGCAAGCTAGATGGGCCTCAGCTCGCTGCTCGGTACGCCCGGAAAGCAGTCACGTGGTCATCTGCCCTTATATGAACCATTCAAACCCCGGTGTAGTGCTACCTAGGAAAGAGATCGCCTACCTTTCACACCTTCACGGCGCCTAGTCGAAACCAACCGCACTTTTCATCGAAACTCTCTAGCTATTCACGGTGAGCTCTGATTCGTAACGTCGTTGTGATACACCAGCGGATGAGTGATGAATATCAGCAACCAAGTCGACATGGCTCCGCACTGGTCTGGCGAACGGGTTACGAAATTCGATAAAGAGCAAAACACCGACGAGATGGGAGCGACTACCAACATGACCTATATCATGGCAATGGTCAGGTAGTTCTCTGTGAAGCAAACCGACTCGTTGACGGGAATTCATGTCAACAGCAAGTGATACACTATAAGTGCTTGACGGAACCGACTGAATACCAGAGCGAATGACATATAAGTTTCAAGCGCATTTTGCATTGATTTTATGTAGCCATAACAAATCTATAAGGTACCCTGGCGCGATGAAGGCCCGTTCCCCGCTCTTTTTCACATTATCAAGGTAGTCAGTCATGAAATATCCCACGCAACCATTTCCTTTCCTCAAAACATAACACTCACATCACCCCCGTACGACCATGTCTGTCTGATATGGTGGCAAATATTCAGCTGGCCGGCTAGCTATCCCGACCGACTCGTGTTATACTCGGCATGGCCTCGGGCAGAGGCTGTTCCACCACCCGTTTGCGCTTCGATATCATCGACTGGGGCAGTGGATGACTCTGACTCTGAAATCGACGCCGGGAGGCTTCGGGTTCGGTATAGGATATTGCGCAGGTTGAAGCTTGGCTGTGGGAGCTGTAACTCAACCGTTTGCGCAGGATTGGCAGCCGTACCGAAGGCGTCGAGTACATCCAATGCAAGATTTTCCATGTCCATGCCGTTATCTTCCTCTCGAACAGCCATGCGATCAATGACCTGGTCAGCAGTGCACGTGTAACAGGGGTCAGGTCGTATTCGGCTGCTCACTATTTGTTCGA
The DNA here is from genome assembly GCA_002927785.1 of Cladonia uncialis. Lineage (NCBI taxonomy): Eukaryota > Fungi > Ascomycota > Lecanoromycetes > Lecanorales > Cladoniaceae > Cladonia > Cladonia uncialis. The sequence goes on from NAPT01000384.1 coordinate 6,515, forward strand.
TGACTAGATTGAGGAGAACATGACCATTGCACCAGCTGAACGAGGCTTCGAACGAGGTAGAAGACGCCCACACCAACAAGAACGCGAGTGACAGTGACAACATAGACGTTGCTATTCCAATCTGATTGCTGAGTTGATCTTATGAGCGACATAATATCAATCGTCTGGCAACGGTACTGGGTTGGGAAGGGATTTCAGTAAGTACTGTGGAGTCCAAATGGGGCAATAAGGTTAGAGGGCCAGAAATGCTGTAATTAAGACTATAAGATCACCCAATACTGATTGGTGTACCAACGTTATCAAAATTGCGACAAGTTGCCAGAAGAAAAGGACTCAGAAAATATAGACCACTGTTCGTGTCGTGCGTTTGTCTGTAAGTCTTGGAAGAGCTCGCAGAAGACATAGCAGACGATATATGAGAATGAGTGATATGCCATACCAAATGCCTGCAGGAACATGGGGTGTCCCACTCCCGGACACGCGACACTGCGACACTGCGGGCCAATTCACCCTGCCGAAGGCCGCTTTAGCGTTAACGAATAAGGTAACCAATCCGAATGTCTCTTTGCGCCAAGCTTGTCCGAGCTGGTCGCGTTCCCGAGCAGTTTTTGCCCTGTAATGCCTGACTAGAAACTAGCGCAGCTCCTATTCCAATGAATCTGCGTCGACACAGCCTCAACTAGGTATGGCGTCACCAAGCTTGAGCTATTCTACTTACCCTCATGACCCTCATATACCCTGCTGCACTACCATGCCGGTTTGACTTTCTGGCAGCGGGCCTCGGGGACGTTTTGCGGTACGGATCTTGCTCCATTCCACCCCCCCAACCAACACAAGTCCCGTTGTCATTGAATCCGTCTATCCTTTCAAGGAAAATGGATAGCTCTCAAATCGCTCGATATCTGAGTAATCGCCTGCTTGGTATCAGTCATGGCAGCGCTGATCTCATTACTTGATCTTCAAAGCCAGAGGGGTTGGGGGGGGGGCCATGCATTACGGCACCTTCAGCCTTGTCCTCTAAAAGATGCTCGCAACACTCAAAGTGCTAGTGCATGCCCGTCAACCATGATTTCAGGTTACCTCAGCAGAAAGTGCGTGCTAGTCAAGCTCTATGGACTATCTACGGTATTCGGCGCTAATGCTTCGCCATACCTTTGGTGAGTCTGCGGTCGTATTCCACGCCCGCGAGGATGTGGCAACATGGAATTCATGTTTTTGTTGAGGTCTTGCGGCATAGAGCCCCATAGTCACTGTGGCATATATTGGCACTCTTTTATTTTGCTTGTTCAATGATGGCCCAGCTTTTGAAGACACGCGGATCGAGTATTTGGGTGGGTTGCCAAGATTATAACATAAGTTACTATAGTCACTGGAGCATATGTGCCTTTGTGTATACCACTACTTGTTCTACGATGACACTGCTTTATGGAATTAAGTGGTAGATATGGATAAGTACTAAAAGCCAGTGACTCAGACCCTCCTCCACCATAATCACCGCCTCCGTCATAATCATTGACTGCATCATCCCCCCATCGTCAAAGCACTGCTCGGCAATCTAATCCATTGTTACCCATTGTGATTCTCCCATCATAATCATCTCCCGCGTAACCACCCCCATCGGCAAACTACTGCTCGGCATTATGATGCCCTCCCGTCGTCATCATCAAACTCATCATCCACCTCCTCGCCTTTCAATGATTCATGCATGTCTCACATGTTGGACCTCGCAGTCCTGCCAGCTTTACAGATACTACCCAAGTATTTTCACGGCATAACCTCAACGACTAGAGCAGGGTGGCAAAACGCAGGAGAAGAATTCGCGTATCCAACTCACTCTCTTGTCGAGCGATACTGTCGAACAAGGTCCTCACTATCTTTCTCCAGTCAATACCTAAGAGGCTTACCGGTCAGATTTTCCTCCGGACAAGGCATGATTTGGCTGATAAACGCATCTGAGTCCTCTGCTCGTTCTCAAGGGCACTGAATTGGGTGTACTGTCATTCATGGTAAAGCTATATGCTTCCGCCATTTTCTTATCCTCAAAGCCAGACGATGGGTCTGCTACGAGTGTGTGATAGAAACGTATAGTATTGAGATGCAGCGTCACTTTCCGTTTCCATCATGCAGCGCAGCTTGGCGTTGGTAGAGATGACCATATTGTTCGAAGTAATCCTGCCGACAGGGAATAGGCGAGCATATTGTTGTTTTTTGTTGCCAGGCGCTGAAGTCAGTTTAGCCACTGAAAGCCAGATGGAGAAGATGGCCTTTACTTAGCCATAATGGGTAATGACAGCACCTGTGATTGGTTGTACCTAAGAGGATGATTTTCATGAGAGAAACGGGCTCGCCGAAGCTGGCACTTCTTTACACCTGGCAGGGAAGTGGGAGAGAGTGCTACTTATGAGTAATTGACCGCTGTGAAGCGTTGCCAGTGAGGGAATGTAGGCGGTTGGGAATGGTTGCTTTGGCTAGCTAGTCAATTTAACCTTAGCATAAGGCCCTTTCTAGTTTTACTGAATGCTCATTGCTTACAATAAGCTCAAGCTCGCAGCAACCCTCGCTTTGTTGAACTCCTATTAGATCATGAGTGACGATAGCGCTGGAACAAGAGTAATTTTCTGTTGCACTTGCTGCACATGTTCTAGTTGAGGCGTGAATTTTCGATAATTTATAAATTTTTCCAGTCCATTTACAAATGGACTAGTCTATTCATGAATGGACTGGACCACTCGCAAATATGCCGTCCATTTACAAATGGACGGTCTATTGATAAAAGGACTAAAATGGTGCCTCAACTGTATAAAAATTTCTTATAGAATAAGAGGGTCTATTATTATTACCTATCACTATCACCATCACCATCGCCATCGCCATCGCCTATCGCTATTGCCTATTACTATTACCTATCACCGTCATCCATCGCTGTTACCTACCACCGATATTTATCACTATTGTCTACCAATCCGCGCTATAGCCCACTAGTAACAGTGATGGGTAACAATGATAGGCGGCGACAACAGGCGGTGGCGATAGGCGGCGGCAATGGGTAGCGGTAAGATAGGTGACTATTCTTAGACAACTAACCTTGCGTCTCATGCAATCATATTAAGCCTTCGTATATGGACTGGTCCATATATATACTCAGTCCATATACGAGTCCGACTAGCTGATTTACAAATGGACCAAATTCACGCCGCGACTAGAACACATATGCGTGCCAACATAGTATGTTACAGCGTCTTACTTCATTAATTCACAAGGCATGATTGGGGCTTCTTGCGCAACCGATACTCTAACTTTGAACTTTCCCTATTGGCAGTAGTGCTGGACCTACCGTAATTTGTGAGCCTTGCCCGAACCGAAGAGTGGGAGCTACAGACCCGGATAGGTGGAGGTTTCCAGCCCTGTCATCAAAGCACTAAAGTGAGTGGGTGGTCGAAAAGTCTGTCTCATCGTGAAAGCATGCAATGCCCACGTGAACAGTAGACGTCTGACCTAGGGCTTTCATCATTGGTCCGGCGAAGCAGGTCTGCACGTGTATTAGTCGGACTCTCAGTTTGCGCATCAAACATGCCCAGAAGCCGCCCACCACATATGAACCGAGAATGGAGGTTTATTTCGATATGCGACTATGTATAGCCTTTTAAGCGCATTGAGAGTAGGTAAGTCTAAGTATTTCCGAAGCGACATCCGCATATATATCAATGAGTGGAGTTTCACCCTTTATAAACTCTGAGTATTCTGCGGTAACAAAGAAGTCATTCGAAATGTTCTCGTTAGTCGTTTTCCTCCCGTTGGTGATGGTCTCCGCTTTTTCCTTTGACATAGTGACCAATGAGTCTATTCCAGTTGTCGGCAACTACTCCTTGAGTGCTGCTATACAGCTCAATAAGTAAGATGTGTGAAATGTGGTTTTTGCAGTCAAGTTTGCTGAAAGCTGTACAGCTCCAATCAGCCAACTTTAAGTGTACCACCTGTCCCTCCAGCATTCACGGCAGATATAACGCCCAATTTTAGCAAACCACTGAATCCCAACCGTGTGTATCTTGTTGCCGTCGAAGCCATGTATAGATTTGCCCAGGTTCCATGGGATAGAGAAATTTTGACCCAAACTCGGATTACCCAAACCTATTCCGATGTATCCATCATAGTAAGGAACGCACAGAGTGCAGGCGCAATAGATCAACTAGAGAATAGCCACGTCATTACAGGTCTTTATCAAGGAGTTTTCGTGATGACCGAACAGTCCTTGTGGTACGAGGCTATCATCGGCCTGAAAGTGCAGGGGACCGTCGTGGGGTACATAACTATATTAGGCCCCCAACGAGGAACAGCTCTGAATAGCACTGCGGCGCTTCCCTCTGCAGACATTGCAGCAGCGAGATCTCTAGAAGCTCGAAGGCCGGTAGGAGGACGATGTCTCGATCCAGAAGATCAGTCCTTCCAGCTGGACTGGACGCACGGATCTGAAGCTAGCAGTAGAATGGCACAGGAGGCTGTTTATACTGCTGTTATCAGCGGGCTAGCGGATGCAGCCCTTTACGATCCAAGCACTTTAACCAATGAAGTCAACGCAATGAGCCCCGTCATAAAGCAAGGTCCATCAGCTTACCGGTGCAACTTCCATATTAGCATTGATCCTGACGATGGGTACCCGGGGCCTTTGACGTACTATCTTGTGACAAAGACATTAAGGGATGTCGCGGGTTATATCATGCCACTAGCAAATTGGTACGGCGAATATGACATTGATTTGTACTATCAGGGAAAGATGATTGCGTATGTCGAAGTAGCCAAGAGGATCTCTAATTGAGACTGGGTGGTTTGCGAATATAATTGTTACTGGGGGTGGAACGGCTGGATGTCAAAGCTGCTTGCATAGTAATTTCCGAGTTCACGGTTTTGAATATTCAGCATGTGTTTATGATCGCTATGGTTACTGTTCACCCAAGTTGTTTCTAGCAATTGCCCATGGACAGTAATCCTGAGAATGTTCGCAGGAACGGTGGAGCAGAAAGCCAAGAGTAGGAGTGGCTATGAGCGAGCCCTCACACTCAACCTTGCTGGGCTACCTAGAATTGAATTGCAAGGTACCAAGGAATTAACAGCTCAACACAAGGCAGATACTGGGCATTATTAGCGCCAGAGAGGCTACTTACTTCCATATATCATTATTGTTGCATCATATATTTTGAGCGTACGAATGTCTTGTGGCAAGGAGCGCCATATCTTAGTCGGCACTGGGGCTTTGGCAAAGGGTAGGAAAGGTCGTGGTATGTGTAGTTAACAAGCTAGCGCCTACCATGACTTTGAGTCAGCTGTGTTACTGAACGAGATACCAAAAGTAATGGCGGTGAGGGGTACGGCGAGACGTAGAGAAGAGGTCCGGGATCTGCTGGCTCGTTGGCTGGAAAACGGCTAAACCGTGTAGGTGTACACCCCCCAGCCACATGGTCCTATAGGGCTGATTCCTAGAAAGAAACCTAAAGCAGGTCTGGGCTTGGGGGTAAAGAAACCTGTTTGCGGATTAGAATAGTATTTAATCGTATTAGATAAGGTAAGGTACCCTGGAGTTGGTCCCTAGAGCCGGGTTTATCTAGCGGATGTTCTACCAGCCCTATGGGGCTTTACGGTTGGGGGGTGAATTCTTTCCCGTCTCCGTAGCCTTGGCATTCTTTCACTAAGGTACGGCTGGTGGTGAGGGGGGATCAGGCTGAAGAGGTACAATACGTACATAGATAAGCAGTTCCCCCCCTCCACATCTTTCCTCCCTTTTACTCGTTCGCACGGTATGCTTTGTGTTCCTGCGTCGGCATTGAGTGTGGTTGTATGATCATGCCAGAGACCAACAGTGAGATTTCTCCTCAGCCTCTAGATGCTACAACCATACAAGACCTGATCAAGAAATTGGAGGAGGACCGAAAAGCTCATCTCGAGTCCATCAATAAGACTCATGAACTGCTCAAGCAGCTGATCGGTGCTTCTACGGCAGGATCTTCTTCGATACCCTTCACTTCGGAGAGATCGAGACGTTACACTGGGACCACGCTTGCTACAACGTTGGATGTCGAGAGTGTGCAAAAGAGCTCCACCCTTTCAACCAATGACGAATCGGATACAGACGAGGATGAAGCCCTGTACGTGCAGGACCCTTTGCCTGCTGAGTCATACGACGAAGATGGATTGAAGAAGCATATTCGCGAATACCGCTGGACGGACGCGGGCAAGAACATATTGCAGGACCTTCTGGACAAGCCTGAGATACTTCAGCGGACAAGCATCTTTCCCACTCGAAATCCTGCTGAAGACCGCTCGCATCTCTCGCATTATAGCATCTACGATGGTACGCGCTGCTACTCCCCAATAGGAATTATCTAACATGGTCCATGTAGTTGGCAATGACGGTGCTCCTGTACAGCTCCAGTTTGCCTCCGATCTGGCGCCATTACCTCGTGCAAGAGATATATGGAGGCGAATCAGCTCTGTCAACGCCGACCAGAATCGTCTGAAGCGCGCTGTCGGCAGGATTACAATCGTTCGCGAGCCATCCCCTTTACTCTTCGCGGCCCTTCATTATACCTTGAATAAACATTTTGATGTCGATGAGATGTTCAAGCTCCTAGACGGTAACACAACCAAGGCACTACCGCACCGTCCCTGGGACGATGATCCTAGACATCGGAGAACGTTCCTATTCACATTCGAATACTTCACCATTGTTGGGGACGAATGTATGCCTATGAAGTGGCAACAATCAGATGAGGACCTAGCTGAAAGTGATACGCACATACCGATTAGCCGATGTTCTTCGGTCATTGGACTGTCTCTGGAGGGAGAACCCGTCTCGAGACTTCGGCACAAAGGCAGAAGGCACCCACTAGGCCGCAAAGAGGGAGAAATTTTCGATCCTTTCAGCCCGTGGCATGTTGTTAGCATGCAAGCTTATCCTGACTGGAAGAGCTCCACGGATGCCCATGACTCCACGAGACACTACGTCAATGGACCAGAGGCGTTTCTAGTGACTCTGCGGGCAGAATTCAAGGATGCGCAGAAACGCTTAACGGAAGTCTACACCAGAATATCCAACTTTGTCACCACGCCCTCTGAGTTCATGTTCAAGCAGGCTACGCGTGACAAATTGTTGTTTGAGGATGACGATTTTACCATGTCGAGAAGGTACTTCTGGGCTTACCAGTCGCTAGCCATTTTGAATGAGGATATCAAGGAGATGATCCACGCCTATAGAAGTAACTTTACTGATAGCGTTTGGACTGGGCAGAGCAGAGTGATATGGCCCGGAGACGAGAAGTCCCCTCGATATGCAAACTTCTTGAAGCGGATGCAATCCATCAGGAAAGAGATCGAGCTTGAGATTCGTGGGCTAGAAAAGATTGATCATGAGAACGACGAAAAAATGAAGGAGATCAAAGCACTACGGGAAAATCTTTTCAGCGGTACCTCAGTCCTTGAGAGTAGAAAAGCGATACAACAACAGGCAATTACTGTAATCCAGGGTAACAACATCAAAATCCTGACACTTGTTACCATTTTCTTCCTACCACTGACCTTTGTCACTTCCGTGTTTGGTATGACCAACATGGACCCTAAGGACAACTTTGTACATTTTGGCATTGTGACTGTTGTTATCTGCGTTCCTACTTATATGCTCATTGGATCTTTGAATACCGGGAGTGGATTCGAGTTTTGGTCGAAATTGTTTACTCGCAATTTCTGGAAGCAGAAGTTTGCATTGCTCTGTAGTGTCTTTGGGTACAAGCCAGATTGGGCGCAAGAAGTAAATAAGACAGCTAGTGAGTACCTTGATTTCGATTATGCGGACGCGGCTACTAACGCCGCCGTTCTCCACAGCTATTGAAGATAGGAAGCATCGACCCTTGAAACCTCGCTCACAATCTGCAATCGAAGGCATGGCTGCACGTGGAGCCTTTCCAATGTCGCCTGGTGGTACCGTTCCGATGAGTCCTAGCGTCACCCTCGAGAGAACGATCAGGTTCGAATCCAAGGGATCGATGGAAGTATCGAAGTCTCCGGGACCCGCGAAACCAAGTCCGATGGAAGCAAGGCCAACAATAGGTGGTATAGAGGAGAACGACAGGAAGCAAAGCGTTGAAGCTGGCAAAGGGGATTGGAGTTGGAGGTCCTTCGGCTGGAAATCTAAAGGTGATGCGGAGCACGAGAAAGATTATGCTTGAGAGCTGGCCTGGTTTGGGCACTTTGTCACCCTGACACACAATGAATCATTCCGAGATGTCACGGTGATGATAACCATGACGTTAATTTTCACGGCCATGTATGTATGTATGTATTGACTACCCTGGATCATTGAACATAGGGGCAAAACTTAGATTAGCTACGAGTTTATAAAGGCTCAGAGGATAGTCCTTGACCAAACAGCCTTAGGTAGCTTTCTCAGATATAACTTGCAAAATAATCGTTCAAGCTGTCCACCTCCCTGTTCAGTTATGTGATCCCCATAGGTAGGCCACACTAGAATTAGTATGGATGGCCGGTGGCACCTGTTCTCCATACCCATTGAGACCTTACCGATCATCCACACGCACCTACATTCGATCATTACTATTGCCATCTCGAAAACCCTAAAGAACCTTTGACTTGTCTAGGAGTACAGCAAGTAACGAGCCAACCTCTTGTTTTCGGTCGACCAAAATAGAGCCGAACCAATTGCCATGGCGGACTCAACCCCCAAGTCTTACCACACAGATCCAACCCTCTACCTCTACACCTCCCTCACGTCTGGCTCTTCCCAAATAGTGACCGCTACTTCCCGGCTGGAGACGATCTTGAAAGCGAACAAGATTGCCTTTCAAGCTCTCGATGTCGCTACAGACGAGAAGGCTAGGATGCTCTGGGGGAGGCGAGCAAAGAATAAGAAATTACCTGGGTTGGTGAGGATGGGCATGATCGTGGGCGTATGTCAATAGCTTTAGGAGCGATCCGTCTTTCTACATCTCGCTGAGTACAGCTACAGGACTTGAACGAAGTAGAAGAATGGAATGAATACGGCGAACTGAAGGAGAACCTTGAACCAGCGGGCTCCCGAATTGACTCTATATCCACACCTACGCCTTCAGCAACTTCGACTCCTTCGAAGCCTCCACCTTCCACAACTATACCGTCCAATCCTCCACCAGCGCCCGCGGATACCGCCACCGAATCCTCAGGGCCAACCTCATCTACAGGCTCCTCACCTGCTCCTGCTCCTGCTACAGCCAAGGAAGCCTCCTTTACAACAGCATTACGTCAAGCGGGCTTCGAGGCCGCAAAGAAAGCCAATGACGCAAAGACAAAAGCTCGACAAGATGCTTTAGCGGCCGCAAAATCAAAAGACGAGGGATTGCAGAAGCTCGATAGTTCAGGACCGACGGGTATGCCGCCACCTAGTGGTACTACAGAAGCAGCGGATGTGAAGGAGCCAGAGACCGCAGGGGCCGTGGTGGAGTCAAAAGCTGATAAAGTGCCCGTTACTGCAGAAGGGCCTACAGAGGAGGTTGAGGATGCTACGCAGGAAGACCACGAGGGTACACAAATGGCCCAAGCAGGAAAGGAGTCTACGAGCAAACCTATCACCACCGACGAACCTGAGGAAGTGCTTGAAGGCACAGGACAGGCCGAGCCTCCAGCATCCCCAGCCCAAGTTATTCCGAGTATCGCTCCACCCCCATCATCTGACGATGTTCCTTCTGCTGCAGTTGTGGAAGCCGCAGCCAATGAAAGTATTCTAAAGGATAAGAGTCATATTGTACTTGTGGGAAAGGAGGCGGATAGGACACCACCTGCAGAGAGGGCGGATTTAGGCAAGGAGCAGGTATCGGAGGAACCGAAAACAGTCGGCGAGACACCTCTGAGGGAAATGACAGCTACGGACGAAGCTCAGGATTTGCCAGGAAAAAAGACTCAAGAGCAGGGGGCCGCTGAAGGGGTGGAGGCTGGGATTAGCGTTGCTGATTGAGCGCGTTTCGTTGGAGGCTTTAGCTTGGTAGAATAGGCGTCGTCTATTACTACCTCTCGTCCCTTCGAATTTCTCGCACTTGTACAGCTACAATCTGTTGATGTATGTCCAATATCGCTTTCGCAGCGGCGTTAAACGGAAATAATAATGGCCGCCAAGACTTCTGAAGACGTGGGTCTATTCCATCCGTCCAAGTTGGCGCAAATACAACGACAGCCTCCACCTCTTGCGCAATGCTGTTCTTCAGGTAAGTCTAGATTCCAGCCCTCTAGGCATACTCAAGCGTCTCTTTTACCCAGCACTGATTTGTGCGCTTTAGCTTCTTCAAGACCCTAGTCGACCATGAAGTGACCGTTGAACTCAAGAACGATATCTCGATCAAAGGCATTCTTAAATCCGTTGACCAGTTCCTCAATATCAAGCTCGATGATATACAGGTCGTGGAGGAGCTGAAGTACCCCCACCTGGTGAGCGACTTGTATACTAAAGCAGATGAGGGTCTGTAGCCCCTGAACGGGTGAGGTGCTGACGAGGTGGTATGGGCCAGTCTTCCGTCAAAAATGTCTTCATAAGGGGAAGCGTGGTGCGATATGTGCATTTGCCTGGTGCCGCGGTAGATACGGCGTTGTTGGAGGATGCTACGAGGAGAGGTGCGCAAAATCTTGCCTTGTTGGAGGTGTAGTGAGGCTAATTTCTTGCTACGATTACAGAAGCTGCATCGCAAGCGTCGAAGCCACGGTGACGCCAGTCAGATAAAGAGATGCTTGACAATAAGCCAGCTACGTATTAGGATACATGGAACAAGAAGGCCCTGGCCATGCCATTCATACCGGCCCTATCAAATACCAGAATGCTGTGTACGAGGCACCAGCAGACTCTGGTATGACCTAGAGCGAGAGGGTTCCATTGGACCTTTATGAAGGGCAAGAATACAATGATAGGAATATTTGAAAGCTGTCACAAGTAGGCGTGAGACAAAGTGAACCCTCAAGGGCATTCCAATGAATATTACTCGCCTTGCCAACTGGTCTGCTAGAAGATAGTATGCGGACCAACAAGCTCAAATATGATCCTGTCTCTCTCCTATGCCTTGTAGTTCCTCCGTAGCCGTCTATCATCCCCGGGCACGTCACGTGACCACCCGTCTTCGACACGCGACTTGGTGTCATAGATCCCAAACTTCAAGAGGTATCCACATACTTCACTTATTGCTACAGCATGGCGATTGATACCCTCCGAGGACTTTGAGGAATACAGAGAATCGCACAATGTTTCGCAAGCCTCGAGAGGGGCCGGCTATGGTAGCCACTGAAACACCTATTCGCCCCTCAACTGGTCGTCCACCAACACCTAATTCCTCCACAAGTCAAAGGTCTGAACCTGCTCCACGCACAACTTACTCAATGGCCACTCCTATGCCTTTACTCGGGAAGAGCAAGACTACATCTAAGAAGTTCTCTGCTCCGATTGCAGGGAAAGGAAGGGATAAGGGCAATGGAAATATTATGAGTTTCTTCAAGAAGGCTGAATCTGTGGAGACATCTAGTTTGGGTGGGGTGGATCGCGAAAGCGAGGAGAGCCTATTTATAGAGGGGGAGTCTGTAGAAACTATCGAAAAGCCAATGCAGACGCCCACGCCACCTCGAGATGAGGACTCTCCAAACGAAGTCGATATGTTAGCGACCGACTCTCCACTGTCTCGGTACAATGAAAATGCAATACCAAATAAGCGGCGGCGAATACAAGATATCGAGAGTCAGTCGTCACTAAATGCCCGTGCGAAGGCTCTTCCGCAAGGACCTTTTGTCGATGACTCGGACACCGATGACGAGCCTTTAGGAGCATCATCTGGGGGAAATGGTATTGAATCTGTGTATGAACATCGTCCTGCGACCGAGACGACGGCTCTTGCACCCTCATCCTATACCTTGTCGCAAGACGAAGATCCAAAAACCGTGCCAGTACCGTCGCTGAAGCGGGAGTCAACAAGCATTGGAGAGAAAGACGACTTCGATGGCCTAGAGGATTTTATCGATGATGAATTCCCACAGGAGGGCGAGGAGTTCATGGAGCGGCGGTGGATGGAAGAGCAGGCCGAATTGGAGATGCGCTTCGAAGAAGATGAGGATGCGAATGGAGATACTATAGAAGAGGCGAAGCAGCAGGATATCCATGGAACAGCGGATCTTTCTGCGCAGGATCCTGAATCCACATGCTGCCCGATTTGTGGAGGTAGTACTGGGAACATGGCAGAGCAGGTGGGTCAGTGGTCATGATGGTTGGCCTAGCTAACTTTTTCCAGCAAATCGCAATTCATGTCAACGACTGTATTGATGGCAAAGCCACGCCTCTGGCCCCTAAAGGTTCAGTAGCCAAGCTCAATAAAGTAAAGACCGCAGTCAAAGTGGAGAACGAGGTTCCTGGGCACAAGCGCTTCCAACGTGCTGCTATTGCTAGGCCAGGCCAAGAAAACCCGTTTGGACTTACTACAAATACCTCCCAGTCATCATCCGCGTTCTCGAAGCTCATGTCTGGCCACGCTGAAGATGCTGCTTGGGCCACGGCTGCTGCTTCAGAGCAGGCATCACGCGGCAAGCCCGCATATCAACGGACGTGCCCTTTCTATAAAATCATGCCTGGACTCTTTATATGTGTTGATGCATTCCGATATGGGGCTGTTCAAGGCTGCAATGCCTACTTCCTAAGCCACTTTCACAGCGATCATTACATTGGTCTCACATCATCGTGGTGCCATGGTCCTATCTATTGCAGTCATGTTACGGCGAACCTGGTTAGACGACAATTGCGAGTTGATCCCAAGTGGGTGATTGACCTCGAGTTCGACAAGAAGGTAGAGGTACCAGCTACGCAAGGAGTTGAGGTCACAATGATCCCAGCGAATCACTGCCCAGGAAGCTCGCTTTTCTTATTTGAGAAAGTTATTGGCAAAGGCAAGAACCCCAAGGTTCATAGGATCCTGCATTGTGGTGATTTCCGCGCCTGTCCTGCCCATATCCAGCATCCAAAGCTCCGACCGGACATCGTCGATGCTGTCACTGGCAGGAACCTTGCGCAACAAAAGCTCGATGTTTGTTACTTAGATACAACGTATCTTACGCCAAAGTATGCCTTTCCAAGCCAGGCTGAAGTCATCAAAGCTTGTGCAGATATGTGTGTGAGCCTAAGCAAGGATTTTGTGGACGAGAATGACAGCTGGGAGCGGACGAAGAAGGAAAGGGCTGGTGATGGTATGGTCAAATTTGTCCAGAAAACCTCTATCAAGGGAGAGGGAGATGAGGATGAAATGGACATCAAGGTCGAGGACGAAGTAACGAAGAAAAAGCCCAGAGGCCGTCTCTTAGTCATAGTCGGAACTTACAGCATAGGCAAGGAGAGGATATGCCTAGGCGTTGCTAAAGCTTTGAACAGCAAAATATACGCTCCGCCAAACAAGCAGAAAGTCGTCGCGGCCCTGGAAGACCCAGAGCTCTCAGCACGCATGACCAACGATCCCCTCGAAGCCCAGGTCCACATGCAAATGCTTATGGAAATCCGAGCAGAAACCCTCGCCGACTACCTCACAGGCTTCAAGCCGCGCTTCTCCCGCATCGTCGGCTTTAGGCCTTCAGGCTGGAACTACCGCCCACCGAATAGCCGTTTTACTGAATCACCGTCCGTCCAAACAGTCCTCCATTCCGACAATTGGAAATCTCGCTATTCAATGGCGGAGCTTGTACCGCAGCGCGGTAGCACACGGGAAGCGAACTGCTTTGGGGTGCCGTATAGTGAGCATAGTAGCTTCAGAGAGTTGACCATGTTTTGTTGTGCCCTTAGGATTGATAAGATCATACCAACTGTTAATGTGGGAAGTGCCAAGAGTAGGGAGAAGATGAAAGGGTGGTGCGAGAAATGGGCGATGGAGAAGAAGAAGAACGGGTTGTTTAGAGTGGAGGATGGGCAGAAGACTTGGTGATGGCTAGGTGTTTGATGGTGAGGTGCATATAGGTTACACAATGAAATATAGTAGTATTTCAAAGCGGCGCATTTGCAATCATGCGGAAAGATTGTGGATGCAGTCTTTGCTGTGATGTTGAAGCCAGAACTCCATTTGATCCCATCTGGTGTATGAGGTCGAAAGACCTCAATGGTAATAGATCCCTTGGCTATTGAGTCCATGTTGCTTTGGATGGAATGACATTTTATCAAATGTTGTAGATTCGAAATGGTCCAATTGTTTGCAACATCTAGCTGGGAAGATCAGACTCCGCTATAGGTTGAGCTTCTTTAAATAGGACCTTGGTCTATTTCCTACAATCGATCCAGTCTTGAAAATGTTCTGGTATCTCATTGTCCACGTTCCTATCCTCTCACCAGGCGTTAAATTTTGATAGTTATATGATCCGAATCATTGTTGGTGGCTGTCTCTGAACTCTTCTGACAATTGCCCTGAGCATTCCTCGTGAATCGAAAGCTGTTATTCCTATTTTTTTTCTCTTTCGGGACCCTTCTGTTTCCGTGTGCCTGTTTAGGAGAAAAGGGATCCATGTCTTTTCACGCTGCTCGCTCCTCATCACTCTTTTCGCTGTTGCTACGCTATTTACTTTTCCATTGTTTTCTGTCCATCATTGATCATATCCGAGCGGTATTAACCCGATGATTTCGGAGCTAAAGTGGTATGAGTCTGACAATCGTTACTTGGAATAATTCCTACTGCTGGGAATCTTCTCTATCAAGCAGACATCGCTAACCGCATGGTAAGTCTTCATGATCTGGTTCATGATGTACCAATGCTATCAACAGGAGTTCCCTGCACTAACGAAGCCGGGGAAGCCAAAGATTGCGTTAAGTTGATGGCCAGAGTTGCATTCCCGGCGATATTGCTGGTGCTGTAATTTCCTGAACTACTACCATTTAGACTAGGTGGAAAGCTCCATGGTGGTTCAGTCACGTTGGGTATAACCAGGCACAAGTTCTTGGTTACTGCTTTATTATCAGCACTATCAGCAACAGTGCGAACAAGTTTTTGACCCACATTGAATGTACATTACATAGCTCGACGCCCTTTGACTGGCATCCTCTGCATTCCATCCAAGAGGTGTGTTCATGTAGACATTGGGGTCCTGAGAGGCTTGGTAGGGATCGAAGGTGTTTTCCAGGTCAAGTAGATACTTTGTGATCTCGTAGGCTCGATTTCCGAATAATGTAGGCTTCATGGGAACAGTGCGAAACTCATTCGCCATAACAGTGGGGCAAGCCTTGGACATTGGAGCGCCCGGAGTCTGACCCCGTCGTAGAAATTCGGGGCAGAGGAACAATGCTATCTCTGTTCCCCAAGTGGACCTGCCGCTGTTGCATTGTTGCCACAGACCTGGTACTCTAGTCTCATAGTCCTGAGCCTCCGCTTCTGAGCGAATGCAAATGAATACAGGTGGTTTGGGCATTTCCAGAGTCCGTTCAAGGACTCCGGATATCCTTGCAGAATAATAGTTGGACTTGAATATGGCTCTGAAAGTTGGGAAGTTCACGCCCCGCTCAACCTGGGCCAGCGCTTGGCGCACGTTGGCCCTGTGCCAATGTAAGGCCTTGGTAATGACATAATATTCTATGTGGGATCCTGGCATCTCCGGACATATAATTTGTGGTGAAGCGTCAATTGCTGTGGAATTGGCAAAATTAACTGCGCTGGAATTACCTAATGTTCGCTTAGCAGGGCTAGTCAGATGAATTCGACTGGGGATTGTAACCGATAGATGATGTACCACACAAGGTTAGAAGGTAAATAATGCCAGCAATGAGCCGATACATAGTCAGAAAGAAAATTATCTACGTCTGCTTGGACTTTTGTATCGAAATTGACATACGAGCGAGCAATGTTTGGTTGTTGGAAGGTAGGCAAGCCCGTGGGGAGGTAAACTCTATACATAGTGTTCAAGAGTGATGCGCCAAATGGCAATCTGTGACACTGACGCGTGCCATGGATGCGATGATCTTGAAACATTCAAGCGCCACAACCGACTGGAGACAGGTGTCGCTTGTGTACTTCATACGAACAAGGTAAAAACTCGGTTGGAGGGATATTATCACCTTGACTCCGATTTGGAGGGTGCGGCTGAAGTGAGGGAGGTAGTAACAACATGTGTTGAGCGGATGGCTCAAATTTGAAATGCACAAACGAGTGAGCACTGGGTTTGGCTTTGGATAATTTGGAAAAGCCACTCATGATCTCTGTAATGTAACAAAAAGACGCTTGGGTCATGGTCAGCTCCAGCCAACCCGCCAGCGGGGCCTGTTCGGAATATATTTGACCGGGAGAGGGCTCGTTATCCCACGATGGAGAGCAGAAAGTACATTGCGGAAAAAGGGTCTCATTTGATACATAAAGTGTTGTGTAATATGCAGCAATTATGTGGATGAACTTGAAAAAGCAGTTAGGGGAAGCATGGACAGTTCATATGCAAGGGTTGAAGTGACCCATATCATTCCATAGCTTGTCAGTCGGAAGGAAATAGGCCCGAGCGAGCAGTACTATTACTCAGTTGTATACCAAAGGATGTAAGACGGATCCCTGCACTTGGCTACTTGCCATGTCTAGGATCTGAACCTATTCATAGAAGCCAAGACCTAGGCAGAGCCAAAGCAGATCGAGGTCTCGCGACTACCAACGCTTTGGGACCAATCGGATAATGAGTATAGCAACAGAGGCCAGATGCATCCGCGTGTTGACCAAAAAAATGGCCGCAAATGGTCCCCTTACTGACCCTAAATAGCTCAAGCGCGTGCGCTTGCTTCCCCCCTTCATTTCCATGGACCCCTGCTGTGAGTAGTGTTATTGAGGAGAATCCAGCTTTATACGGCATCGACCCTTTCCTTTGGATCATGAATCTGGTATTCTGGCTCGCACTGGAAGTAATGTCAATAATGACCTTGGGTTAAAAATGGCAGCCCCCGCATCAGACATCATTGCAGGACTTGTTGCGTCGTACGCCAGACCTCCATTCATATCCCAAACATGAAATCCCTTTCATGCTTCCAATAGCCCTTGTCATACCTCCTAAGGGTCAAGCCGTCAACCACACCTCTCATGTCTCTCAGTCTCTCTACTTCCTTTAAGGTCCTCACAGCCACATCTCTCTCAACCTTGTTCTGTATCGTGTAGTGTGGCTCAAAGCTTTTGTCCTGCCTGCTTAACCATCCTTCCCACTTCCCTTTCAATTCTCTGTGAATTTCTTTCGCAGGAGATACATGAACATGAATTCCCACACCATGGACCATAAGGAAGGGTTTGCCGGTGACTATAGGGAACGGCTGCTGAGCTGTAGTCGCGGCCAGGATGTCTGACTCAATGGCCGAGAGTTGGGAGCCTGGCAGGGCATGGAAGAGGGCAATGTGGGCGGAAAGTTTGTTCAAATGGGGAGGGAAGTATTGGGTGCGAAGAGCAGTAACGCGCGTGTGGTGTTCAGGATCAGTATGAAGGGTGAGAACGTATTTGTGCACCTCCTCTTGTGCGGTGTTTGGAGTGTGGTCGTGATGACGGTTATATTGTTCTGCGGCAAAGGGGCCAGACGGCGGATTCTGGAATTTACTGGTTGTTGTCATAGACCTTGATGCTTGGCTTAGAAGTCGCTGTCTCCAACCTGTATTACGGAGGGCAGAACGCATTAAGTGTAGGTAATTTATGAGTGCTACGATTAGGTAGTCTGCTCGTGGTCCCTAGGACCATTGATTCTGGCGAAGATACCTATTCTAAGGTACCTTAGGTACGTCATAGACCCGGTAGCGAGTCCGTGATTTAGCCGGCCTGGACCCTTCATATCTTTATATTTGACTGCCCAAATCTCTCCTACATGCTTCACTTGAACATACCCGAGCACATAAGGCTGGAGCGTCAAGGTGGAGATCACTCAACGCGTGTCAGACAGGTGCTGCAGACTCCAGAACAACACTCTCCGTACGCCTCCTCTACAACCTTGATCTCTTGTACCGCGATCTCCCCTTGAGAAGGACAAACTTGCACATTCGAAGGTTTCCATGGGATTCGTCTGATTTCTCCGAGTGCCTGTTCTTTCTCCCTTTCACACATGACCCGAGGAAGTAAGGCATGAGCGGGTAGGGTCGTCAGAGGGGCGCTTCCAGAATCCTCATGCGGCGGTATCAGAGGCTGTGAAAACAAGCCTATTCTTGGTATCTCATGCGTCGAGTCGTGTCCTGAGGATGAAGACAGAAACGTCACAGAAAGCCAATATCTGAGCTCTCGGTATCAGACCATTTACCCCATATAGCGTCCTAGGTCGCTCCTCCTGGCATGAAACATCAGCCAACTTCGTCTTCCTCTTCTGGCGCAACCTAGTCCCGCACTTGTAGACCTTTCCGTTTGTGACGGCAACGCTTCCTTATCCATGTCATGATCTGCTCCATTCGATTCCAGTTCCCGATCTCCAGTGGCTGATTCACTAAAAGCCGACTCTAGCTCTGCAACAAATGCGCTTGAACTGTATCTCGGGTCGCCTGGGAATCGTGGGGGATTATACGCAGGGCTCTGGTCGGCGCTGTGGGATCGCTCTGACGGTGAGGCCACATCGGAAGGGAGGAGAGACGAAGAGGCAGTGGAGGTTGCGGTGAAGGATTGGGACTCTTGACCCATGGTCGGACGCCTGTATGGTTTGTAGACTTTCTTATCTTTCAGCCAGCGGGCGTTGTCGTAGGGTGCATAATCGGTAACAATGGCCGATGGGTCACTGCCGGTTTCAGCCAGGGAGGGCATTGTGACAGTGTCGGCGTTCAGGCAATTGGTGTGGGCTGAACCCTGTGTTTGCGACTGATTCATGTAGGTAACACTGCTGGTTCCAGCGCGAGATGAGCAGTCAAGCACCGGAAAGCTACCAATAGAGCTAAAGTATTCGGGTTTTCTGTCCAAGATGGATTGCGGTGGTTGAGGACTCGGGAGAGGACGCGTTGGTAAGTTGTAAGGACTTTCTTGGGTGGCCCTGAGCCGGTCACTAGGGTTAAAGTCATTAGTATCGGAGAGCCGTGGATTATATGGGACGGGCTTTCTTCGCGATGAGCCCCAACTTGCCGGCAGTGGTCTTTCGGTATCCACGTCATTGAGATTGACCGCTGAGCTTAACGGACCAGTGATCACTGACCCTGGAGAGGTTGAGCTCACCAACACCTGTCGCTCGGGTGGATCGTCCTGGAGTGTTGCTAACAGGTTGGAGGTCTGTTTCATTTGTGCCTCCGCTAAGCTGGAGATTGTCCCTTCAAACCATTCCGTCGTGCTGGACCAATCGCTCAGAGATGTAGTGAAACTCAAAGGACTACTGGGAGATGCTCTTGTAGATATTGAGTTCGTTGAGACCGAACTCGTCGGAATCGGTCTTTCCGTGTCTGCGTCTCTAAGATCCATACTGCTCTTTCTCCGCCTCCTTCGATTTCGCCAATTGAACAGATCCTCCGTTTGCGGATCATACGGTGGCGGCTTCTCTTCCTTTTCTGGCCCCGCCGTTGCCTCAATTATGACCAAATTCTTGGAGTACAGGGATGCAATGACTGTCATGAGTGATTGGTGACAGAGTGTCAATCCCGTGTGCTTATCTCTGACCTTTGGATTATCCCTGAAAACCCACATGATTCTGTGTTTAAAGTTGATGCCCTCCTTGACATTCTTATCGACACGAGCTGGTTCAATGAGCTGCGCAACAGCACGAAGGGCTTTATCAGTGTCCTCGATAACGCCATCTATCCAAGCGAGTTCTCCAGCGTCGAGTAGAGCGACTTTCGTACGACGAAGGCGACGGGCTTCGTTCAGATTAGTATCAACATGACGGGCCGTGGAAAGCAGGTCGGCTGTCTGCTCATCGACTGCTTTTAGCTGATAAGTCACTTCGAAAATCCTGATTGATGTGATGATACTGGCAGCAACTGCTGACAGCGGATCCATGATTGATACTCGCTCCACGGCAAGAGTCATTGAAATAATCAAGATCCGAAAGCTTGATTACAAAATACGACAATAGTGCTAAGCATGGCTGAGATCGACCTATCAGAGAATGTTTTTGCAGTACACTAACATTTGAGTCGAGTACTTGCAAAGCGACCAATTTGAAGCGTGTTATTCAAAGTTCTTCGCAGATCCACCATGTGGGGACGCGGTCTCTAATGACATTTGTCCCGCAAGAACCTCCACGAGACGGAAGTGGGGTAGGCTCAAATGTTCTCTTTGCGCCGATTGGCAGGTAGCAGCATGATAAGACTTGACGGCTAATGCAATCAGACGACACTACTCTACCTCGAACTAGCGAAAGAATGACATAGGCAGGCGATCACTACGGTGTAGCGCAAGGCTGAGAAGCCGAGAGCGGTCGGACCGCCATAACGGGGTCCATCGGGTTCTCAAATGCGGCTCCGCAACCAATCCTTTCATAGTTCTTAACAGCCAAGTGCGGGGTCTGATTTACGTGTTCCCCCAAGCTATCTTGGGGGCGCAATCCCAGCCGACACCCAGAAAGAGTTCATAGCAAAGTAACTCTGCCAGAAGTGATGCTACATGCTTGATTATAGCATAGGTCTCCGTGAGCCCAGTATCTCCAAGCATTCAAGAAAAAGCTCTTGCTCAAATGCTTTCATCGAAGAAATACGGTATCTTGAAGTTTCGGGCAGAGTCTTGGGGCTGCGGGCTGTTCCTTTACCCGCGGGCCTGTAGGGGATGTGCATTAGCTCTAGGGAAATAAAAGTACTGTGGGAGGCGCTTAGCGCCTTCCTAATAAATAGATTAGGCCTAAGAGCAAAAAGGGCTTGGTAGTATGTAGATTTAGGCCTCTCTAGGGTATAGAAAAAATACCATCTTTTATTACTTAAAAATTCTTATCTTTTTAATAAAACTGAAGATAAGACTTTAGAATTTTTAATTATAATTAATTATTAAAATTAATTATATACTCTTTATATCTTTTAATATCGCTTTATAATATTTTACTATAGAAAATATTATTCTATTAAAAATTTATAATTTATATAATTAAATTTCTTAATTATTTCTAATCTATTATTAAATCAAGTTGCTAATAAATATATAAAATTTAAATAAACTTAGCTATTCTTTATAATATTTTAATATTAAATAGATCTATATTATCTATTATATTTTTATTTTAAAAATCTATAGTATCTTTATAAATAAAATTATTAATTTATATTTTTATATCTATAATAA
>NAPT01000385.1:0-27698 GCA_002927785.1 Cladonia uncialis
GGGCAAATTCCCCCTTCCATCCCCCCAAACCACACAAACACAAGAACTTTTCCAAAGCCCCCTCCAACTTCCGCTTAAACATCATCTCAAACAAGTTCATATGACCTTATCTATGCATAACCTCCCCCACCTTTTCCTGTGGTGTAGAATGGGAAACGTAGAGGACTTTTCGAAAAGGGATAGGTTGATCGTTTGTTTTTAGGGGAGAAAACAGTGATATGATGGCTTGATGGTGCTGGATAGGGGCATGGGAGAATTGCGCGTGTGTAGAGGGACTTAATGTGATTCTCTCGTTAAGGGTCTGCTTGGTTTGGTTTACTGAAGCTTTTGTCTTTACATCATGGATACAAGTGCAGGAGCCAGCCAGCAAGCAATAAAGCAAGAGGCTGCCTGCCATACAGGATTTCAGATATAAGTTAACCGATGCTTTAGCTCTGCATATCCCTCGTGGTTGGATATGCATCCTGCACACCCAACACTAGATGTGTATGTATCTCAGCCAGGTTAAAGGGATCCGAACATTCACTTAGAACACTCATCCACGCCCCAGTCGTGCCTTTTCCTTCGCCTTCACGATCTCGTCCTCCCCAAGCCTAGGCCACCAGAGGTTTTCTTCCACCATTTCGCTTTCAGGGATGGTGTTGTCTCCGATATCATCATCAAGTTGTACCACGCTGGCGGATGCAAGGTCGCTGGACAAGTCGATATAATTGTGGCTCGTGGGCTCCTCGTCTTGTGTTAGATCGATGAAATTGGAGTTTCGGTTCTGGGTGGCGGAAAGTGGAAAGATCGTATTCTTGGAGGACTTGGTAACATTTGCATGTTTAGGCCGGAATAGCCTTCGTCGTACCATTTTAGGCCAATTGGCTTCTGCTTTGATCGTTGGTGAAGGGAGTTTTGATAGCTTGCTGAGCTCGATGTCGATCTTCGTCTTTCGGGCCTTGATGATGCCACGCCGTTGCTGAGCAATCTCGTCACTTGCTTCGCCTTGCCTAGTGAATGCTTGCAACTTAGCGTGTCCTGCTTCATACGACGGGGATCCCTCTTTCCGGGAGTCCATGGCAAATGGGCCACGGTAGTTTGGTCCTTTGGTAACGCCAAACTCGGGATCATAGTCGAGTTGTCTAGATTCAATGAGATCACGGCTAGTATCCTTACCAACGGTACCAGGATCATCGTCATCTTTTCCAATGTTCAAGCCGCTTCCGTCAGGCGCTCTGGTAAGACTTATTGGTTCCTCAACTGGGTCAATTACGTCATCTTCATCTCCGGTAGGTCGTCCACAAGGTGCAGAAGAAAGTATATGGATACCTCCATCGGCATCTCCAACGAGCAAATTTGTGCCATCAGGCGAAAGAGCTCCACATTGTACTCCTGCCTCAAATTGAGCAACATTTCTTACCAGAACGTCTGCTGGGTGGCGTCGTATATCCCAGGCCTTGATCATACCATCAGAGGAGCCTGTATAGAAAATAGTGCCACCAAGACCCCACAGACTCATCATAACACCAGTGTCCGCTTCTTCTCGGTCCCTAGTATGATCCCAATCGATAATGGGCCTACCATGCCGTAAGCGGTGTAGAGGCTCATCGGGACGACGGAAATCCCACACAAACGAGGTTCCGTCTGTGCACCCAGCTGTAATGATGTTAGGGTCCAATGGAGAAAAGGTGACATCTTGCATATCTAATGCAGAGCATTCGTACTCCATTGTATAGCGCTTGCTAGAGCGCACATCCCACGTCCGAACGACGCTCTGAGTGCTTACTTTGTCAGAAAGGACAGTGCCCGGAGAACCGCCTGTAGCAAAAAGCGGAGAACTGGGGTGCCAGGATGCTGCGTAGACACTTTGAGAAGAGGGAGAGACTTTAATACTTTGGAAGGCACGAGCGTCCCATAGCATGAGTTGGCCTGATTCATTTGCGTCGTCGCCCCAATGATGGAAACCAGCCAGTAGTAGGTGACTTGTATATGGTTGTGTGCCCCACCGCAAGCATTCCGGATAGATTTCCCAGTCCGATCTCACTTCTGCCCGGGAAGATGAGAAGGGGGTGTATGAAAGACTGTCGTCTTTAGAGTAGTAGATGCGTATAGAATCGTGCGTAGTCTTCGTAGCGGTAGCAAAGAGACCGTCTACCTCTGTAGAAGCCTCAATGCTAGTAACCCAGCCATTATGGCTTAGTGTACCTTGACAGGTCTTTGTGGAGGTATCCCAGATCTTGACTGTCTGATCATGACTGGCAGTATACATCCGATTCCCAGTAGGTGCAAACGCAATGGCAGTGACAGTCTTATATACCATAGGGTCGCAGGCATCATACACCGCTTGAACAGCGTTCGGTCCACCTGAGATAGACTGAGGCTTAGGTCGGTCCACCCTGTGATCAGGCAGCTCTGTTATGATGTTCGAGTTGAGGTCCCCTAGCAACAAGTTACAGGGGCGATTGTACTGAAGATCCTCCTCATTAGCATGAGCAGCAGCCCCAAAAGCGTATGTCGTCGAGTCAGAGGCCCAAGCAGCTGTTACAATGTCGCCAGAAGCACCTTTCCAAGAACGCCAAGGCTCAATTTTCTCGGCGTTTCGTAAGCGAAGCTCGTTTTGGCAACAAGTATAACGGCCGCTGGCGTTTGTACCAAGCTCACGATGGCGAAGCAAGGATGCGGTAGACTGTTGATTTCGGTGAATCGGATCAACAACCCTGGACTCGATCATAATGAACTTTTTGGGCCTTATGGATGTAAGAGAAGATGACCTATGCGACCTTGAAAATGATTTGGGAAGGGTGTGATTATGAACAAGTTGCCTTTGCTCATCACCGTCAACTGAACACCAATCTTCTTCAGTACATGCCCTCGAACTACCCGAGTCATCCGTGATAGAACCAATGGCATGACGCTCGAGGTACGGATCGAGTGCAGTTGGTAGACGCCGTGATGCATGTATTTGCTGTCTGGTAGGATAGTCTACGGTAGAATTCGCCATCTGTCGAAGCCTGGTCAGATCACTCGTTGAAGGAGCATAAGAGTCTCCAATGGCAGAAGCAAAGACCCGGGATCTGTCATTATTTCTGCGTTTTGTGCTGTACTTATACGTCTCCCAAGACAACTTCATGCCATTCTCCTTATCCGATGGGTTACCCTGAAACTGTGACGGTGAGAGCGCCGAAGACATAGAATAGAATTCATCATTGACAACGCTGTTAGAATCATTACCTCGGTTAATCACTTCTGATGACCTTCGAGTAAGACTTTTCTCGCCAGAAATGGGGCTCAAGCTATGTGTGTCTAAGTAACGTTGGACTTCGGCGACTTGTGCCTCCGTACCTTTGCCTGAGGCAATAGTACGTAGTAATTCTCTTGTTCTTGGATCTGATTTGGCGCGCTCGATGAGTAATTCTGTATCCTCATCGTGTCTGGGACGATAATGTAGGGGTGCGAAAAGTTCCTTGATTCTACCTGGTTGTAATGGGTCTCGAGAATTTGAGGTTCGTTTGCTTTCGAGTTCTCCACGAGGTACTTGGCTTAGGGCTTGAGAACTTTGTATATTGCCGACCTTAGGCGTCTTTTGCAGCCGTGGAGGGGTGTAGAACTTGTTACCTCGCCTACGGCGTTGGGCTGGAAATCTGCCACGATCGAACCCTAGTGGGAACGGTTCGTCTGAAGCAAAGTCGGCGTCTGAGATTGTTGTTGCAGGTGTGCCATTGTCGACAATTGGAGACTCTTTTCTGACATGGTCGGGCTCTGATCGCCTGGTTGATGCCTCGTCCGGAACGAGATTAGTGGCATGCGCGGAAGCCATCAGATTCGTCCCGAAATTTTCACTTTCGAGTCTATTGAGATAATCCGGCAAATCTGTAATCCTTGGGACTCTGGATTCAGTATCCGCCCCAAGAACGTCATTTTCGGCTCTGACTCTGGCTTTGGATTGCGTTTTGGTCTTGACTGCGGGCTCTGGGACAGCTTCTCTCAAGGTCTTAGGAGGAATTGCTATAGCTTGGGCAACCCTTGAAGAGAATTCAGTCCGCACAGAACGCTTAATCTGCTCGTACTGGGTATCGTTAGGACCAAATAGCCTATGTAGGTCAAAAGACGGCATTGTGTTCTTTGTGACTTCCATGGTGACCTATCCAAATTAGTATCCTCACTCAAGGAAAGGTTCAAGTCTTGCGGGGAACGGCTTACAGCCTTGCAAATAGAGTTCAACTGATCTTTGGATAGAGTATATTTGTACCGTCTCTTCTGATTGTTCAAAGTAGTAGATATCAACTCTTCAATTATCTCTGCCAACCGTGGATCAGAATCGGCATAGTAGTCTTGATATGATGACTTCGCGTTGAATCGAAAATTTGGAATATTTCGTGGCACGACACGCTGACAGTCACGAATCGTCTGTACTGATGGCTCATGCGACGATGTTTGTGACATATTCCCATTGCCTGGCATAGGGTCCTGAACTTGCGATCCCGCAGTCCTTGCAAGCTTGGAGGGAGACCCTGGCTCCAGCGACGGGCTTGGACACTTCCGCTTCTTCGACGAAAGAGGACTGTCCATGGAAATCTTCCCATGCCCGTTCAGGTCGAGACCCTGACCAACGTGGGAGGTCGGACTGATAGTATCTTCCATTACAAATCTTCGCCGCACGTCAGACTCCTCTGTGCTGTGGCTTCCATGAGAGCTAGGTGTCCACTCATCCTTCCTTGGTCTTCCAAGCTTCTTTGGGGTGGTCGTGGAGGCTTGAAGTCTTTCCTCTAATGGGTTGAGGGTCTTATAAACCTCAGTCAGGGTATGACTGGCATGGACGGCCGCTTGTCTGCGTATACGATTTGTTGCGGGAGTTTCCCTAACATTATCAGACACTCTACTCGACGCTGGTGGGCGGGGTGGGGTTAAATGAGCAAGTTACATTCGATGCTTTTGCAATACCACTGATTCGAAGCGGTTGGCCATTCGAGAGGCCGCCTCCTCAGCTCTCGAGGCGGCTGAGCTCAGGATCTGGAGGCTGTCATCCTGGTCATCATCGGTAAGATCTATTATATTTCTGGACATCGCGTCCTGCGTGTGCGCCCTCGTGTCGTGTGGTATGCATGGGTAGACGTTTTGGAGGAGCTGGGAAGCGTCTGCTCTAATAGCTTCAACAATTGTTGCCTGTAGTGCGGGTAGAGGATAGGAAGATTAGTGAAATGAAGCCCTCCATCAGAGGCAAAACAGAACACGGCCGTAACTTGAGGGGCAAGTGAGCGTCATTCAAAAGAGCGAAGCAGCGCGTTCGCAACGAACCGAAATATTGCCGAAGTTCAGCCGTGTGGGATATAAAGTGACAGCTATGATTCACCATTATCGAGGTTATGACATGAGTTCCCTGGTGTGAAATCTTTGCAACAGATCATTTGAGCTTGCGCATCCACTTTGGCTCTTCATATATTAATCTGTGGGGCGACTTGAAGTGGTGAAAAACCCGACATCAATTGCTATTCGAGTATTATTACATTAAGCCTTCGATATTGACTTTGGCGGAGCCTTCAGCCCTCCAAAGACAAGTGCACAAACTCCTAGCATTCCCGAGCCTCCTATAGCGTATGCAACATCCCTTCCTGCCCACCAATACAAGGTACAAAAAAGCAAGGGACCACAGGTCCGTCCTACCTGGCCTACAATGAGTCAATCAACATATCTTTGGATTTCTATGCTGTGGGTGCGACTCACCCCAACTCCGATGGTTCCCCAGTTTTCCGCCTCTCTCACCCTCTGTAGCTTCAAAGCTGCTCAAGCTGTTCAGTCCTGTCACTACTGTAGCCGTGGTGATAGCCAATAATGTGGCGGCTCCCCATAATCCTGTCTGAGTTGTCAATCGACCGAGGGTGAAGAATGCTCCCGCACAAGCTACCACTCCCAGTTGCACAACCCGTAACGGATGCATTCTCCTCGTGATGGATCCTTGCAGTATTGAGGCGATCAAACCCATAAATCCGAGTAGTCTGCCTGATTGTGAAGAGGTGTAGCCGAACAAGTCAAAAGTCATAAAAGGAAGAGAAAACTCCATGCCGCTGAAAAACAATATAAAGATAAAATGCGTAAAGTTGAGAAGTAAATGTGAGTTAGTACGTATATGCTTTGGCTGGCCCGGAGTCTTCAATACAGATCCATTCGTCGCTGGTCTTTCTCGTGCCGCGGGTAGTGTTTCCGGTAGATAGTAATATAAGTATACAGTTTCGGTGACAATCAAGAAGAGCGAGAATCCAGCAGCCGTTGCGAACGGGTTAGTAACAACCGTCTCAATGCTAGCCAAGGCCGCGCCCAGCGCAGGACCAAATGTAAATGCAATTGAGAAGCATACTCCAACAAGAGCCATGGTCGCTCCTCGCTGCTTGTCATCGCTGATATCCGCGGCCATGGCCGTAGCTAATTGGACGTTCCCCTCACTCAAGCCGCCTACGACCCTGCTTGCTAGGAATGTACGGAAATCTGTGGCCGCGACCCACAAGGCCACCGACGCAATGTTTCCAGCCATTGACCACAGCAACGCTGTTCGCCGGCCATATCTGTCGGAGAGTGTACCAATGATTGGCGATGCGATTGCTTGAAGGAAGGAAAAAAGCGAGCCCAAGGCGCCTCCCAGGAGGACTATATCGTAGCGGTCGCTGATGGGACGAGAGAAGGACTGCTTGTAGGCATTGAGGCCGTGTAAGATACGATTGAGGAGGGATGACGAATCATTGGGTTCGAGGTTACGGTAGAATTCGAGAAGCTGTGGGAAGAGGGGGAGAATGAATGTGAAAGAGATCTGTTCGAGTCAGCGGGTCGACACGTACAGTATTCAAAGAGCATTACCAGGTCAAGAAGTAGAGAAACGAAGATGATTCGCAGTATTTGCTTTCGTTTAGCCGGCGATACTGGCGTTGCAGACATATCTATCGCTGGCGGTAAAGCAATAGAAGAGCGCAGTCAGTTGCAGCTCTCAGGGAGGTTGGGAAACATCAAAGAGCAAAGTCTGGGACAAAGTTTAGACAAAGAGATGCTCAAGATGACAGTATATTGTATACGTAGTAAGAGAGGGCAGTTTAAAGAGGAACTGGAATGATTCGTCATAAAGGGTCAATAATACGAATCATCATCGCCCGAGGCTGACATTCGTTTAGCGCAGCCACCCGCCTAGTCCCCGACCCTAGAGCCGCCGACCTCGAGCGCTGCAAGGTACGGAGTATCATCGACGCTGTGATTATGTTCGTCCGTACATAAAAGAAGACTATCCCGATAATATGATTTCGGGCCGCCTTAATGTTGCCTATGTCAGCAGGCACTGTTTCGAGGACAATTGTTGGGAAGTTGTTCAGCAAATAATACAGATTATGTTCCATGCAATTATCATCCAGTACCTCAAGTAATCATGTTCGATGAAGCGCCTTTTGTAGTTTCCCTCCTGTGTTGAAAAACTTGCTTATCGCTTTCGACAGTTTCCGACCCCTGCAGATGCTCTGTTCCTGATATCGGCTATCATGTCGCAGCCTACCACTTCAGATAAGCAACCAGGCTACGCCAAGTCAAAGTCTATTTATGACCCTTTGCCTCGAGGAAAATGGATAAGATTGATGCGGTTGCTCCCGGGCTCTTTGGAAGAGCCTATCCATATTGAGTTCTTTGCAATCAACCTCGAAGGTGCACCCCAATATGAAGCCATTTCTTATTGCTGGGGGGATGGAAACCATTGTACGGCGGTTAGATGCTCTGATAGCCAGTTGAAAATCACCGTCAGCCTCTTTGGGGCCCTTCGCCGCTTCTGGGATGATTCGTTGCCGCGGATTCTATGGGCAGATGCCGTGTGTATCGATCAATCAGATGTCGCAGAGAAAAGCCGTCAAGTCAATCTGATGGGCGAGGTATACGGCCGTGCCTCGCGAGTTCTCATTTGGTTGGGCGAAGATACCGATGGTGACGCAGGCGAGGCTTTACAATTCATTACAGACATCAACCGGCATCTTGAGAGAGAGGTGCTTAACTTCAGCGCTAGGCAGGAGCCTCAGTCTCAAAAGTCAATATCGAATACAATCCAAAACCTCCCTTCTCTAGCTAATAACAGCCCATTGCTCTGTTTAGCCAGCTGGCAAACCTTCAAAAGCTTGCTGTCGCGTCCATACTTTCGGAGGGTGTGGGTTCTTCAAGAGGTAGGCCTAGCTGAAGAAGCCTGGGCATTTATCGGCGAAGAGTCAATACAGCTGAGCGAGATCGTCCAAGCGTGTCTTCTAACGAGTTTTCATTCAGACCTAGCCCTTGTACCCGTAAATCTTCCTACGGGCAGGATATTGGATACTTGTTCTAACATCTGGTCCGGATTCGGTAGAGAAAGAAGCTGGCTACAGGAGTTGCCGATTCTCCAGCAGTATAATGCACACTGTGTGGCTTACCTTCACGCACTCACTATTGTCGATGTACTGAATACAGCGAGAAGACATAAGGCTTCGGAGCCTTGTGATTATGTATATGCTCTTCTTGGTATTATGACCTTTTGCATTTCTGAAGGTAGTCACTAATCGGTTTCTAGCTCATCCACTGGCAATATTGCCGGGCCAAGGCGCTCCTCTTGTTCGCGCAGACTACGCTGCTGATGTCGGCGAGGTGTATATGGATTTTGCGTTTAAGTTCTGCGTTGGGACTAAGTCCTTACACGTCCTTAGTTCCGTGCTACATGAAGGCGAAGATGATCTTAATAAAGCCGCATCATGGGCACCGCGCTGGAATATTGACTACTGGAATACGCGATTAAATCAAATTAGGGTATACAATGCCAGTCTTGCAATGGAGACTAGAGAACTCTTCATTGTTGAACGACTTGAAAACCGTCTGAAGATCTCGGGCATTCTTTTTGACTTGGTTGAATTAGTATCCGCGCCTATGGATTTAGCTGATTTTGAGGAACGCAGCTCCTACATCTAGCAACCATGTCGAGAACCCTGTCGAATCGTGGTGGAGACTTGTTAGGGCCGTAGCTTCGATTCATAAGAGCAAGACTCGTGCTATAATGATGGTCTTAATTACCGGGACATATGTTTCAGTGGACAATGTCAAGGCGGACTTCGAGTCATATTGTCGCAGATTTTGCAGTGATGAATGCTGCCAGTCACTGGGATTAGGTGCTGCGGAAGAAAACAGGGAAACATCTAGTTGGCGCTCTCGCAGGTTCCTCAATTATATCCAGCGCCGTTGTCCTGGACGAAGGTTTTACGCTACCAGATCTGGGCGGTTCGGAATAGGACCTCGAATTCTCAAAAAGGGCGATATTTGTTCCGTGCTCTTTGGATCCGAAATTCCCTTTATTCTCCGACTAACAGGCCCAACAGGCGAGAAATCTTCTTACAAGTTATTAGGAGAAGCTTACGTTGAGGGCGTTATGCATGGGGAGATAGTACGTGATTGGCAAGGAGGTCTACTCGAGCGGGACGACGTTATCCTCGTTTAGACAACGATCATTAGGGAGCCAGATTAAGTTTTCTCCGAAACTTGTTGCCATGATTCCTCAATGATATAGTTCGAGAATGTTCAATCCGGCCCGCACACTCTCCGCCCGATTGCTTACGCTACTACGCAGCTACCGCTCAGGTATACACCGGTGTAATGCCTCGCCCGCGTGCTCGCTCGCCCAGTGATGCTCTGGCCTAAGGCCCGTGATGGAAGTCTATGTACAAAAAAATGTTATAAAACAAGGGTCCTGTAGACTGCTGAAGCTCCTTTTTCACATCTTCCCCATAGATGAGAAGAGTTTATTCTGCTCCAAGCCTTTTCACAGAGGTCACTCAAAAAGGCTGTAAGCTGAGCTCTTGATCAGCATTTGGATTATGTAAAACAGTAGGGACGGGGAAGATAGGATAAAGGCGGTAGAGGTAAAGGAAAGGGGTTGGTGACTTCGGAAGTCACCAAAACCCTCAAAAGTACGTTTCAGCTAATTGGAAGAGGAGTATAGTCATAGCGAAGAGAGAAAAAGGTATTATAGAGTTGCCTAGCTACGCAATACCTCTTAAGAAAAGAATAGACTTATTTTCAGCGTCGTTCTAAGTATAATACTATAGCTCGTATATTCATATGTTGGAAAATTGTGGCATTGCAATGAAGTTGTTTCTTCACTATCATACGACAAGTATGGGCATCCATTAAGCTCGCTCGCTCGGCTAATTACTCATGCGTTCTATCACTTAGAACAACAGATTGTAAGCCTGGCTAAGCCAAACGTTGCTTTGTTAAGATCTATAAAAGTCACACAATAGCGAGCTATATTGCGTCAATTAAATCAGAATAATACAATTTATGTTTCATGCAAGTGTTAATCAGAGCTCGGACTGTGGTATGGCGTATCGTCCACCACCTTCTATAATCTTTTCCTCTCAGTGGTGCAGGTTGGTCAACACTTCCATTGCTTTGGCACGCGAAGTTAATTCTCCGTAACGACAGCCTAGAACTACATTCTCTGCCGCTGGCTGACCCATCACCTCCCCATCACCTCCAGCATCGGTCACCCAAGCCAAACATGAAGCAGCAGCATTACCAGCCTCTACCTCATCCTCCACCAACCAACCACCGACCCGCTCAAGAACTTCCCCTCCCCCAAATCCCCACTATCTCCCACAAACTCCTCCCTCAACTCCAAAACCTCCTGACAATAACTCAACCACATATGATACAACGCCTGCTTATCCCCCAACGGGGGCGGCTGCTTGTTACCAACAAAAATATCATTCGAAGCCTGCGCGCGTGTAATTATCTTACTATCCGCCGTCATTACCCTATCTCCTGTTTCCAGCCAACAGACTATCAATGCTTCGTACGTCAGAATCGTATCGATTAATGCTGCCGAACCCCCCAGCCACTCGCAAAGGGACATTTGTCGCTCCTGCTGCACTGCTAGCTCATAGGCCTCAACCTTCCACGGCCCGGTGCCTTCACACGCAGTAGCTTTCTGTAGCTCCTCGATATGTTTGCCCGCGGTCTGGAACCTCTGGATCAAGTCTGGCGGCAAAAACAGCGAGTCGGCAATGGTGTTGAATTGATTTGCGTCCTCTTTTATTTGCATCAACTCGTCTTCAAGAGCGGTGATACGCGTTTTATGAGCCTCATAGAGAATGTCTTCGTGGGTAGCATTGCTATGCGTAGGGGTGTGTTGCTTGTGAAGTGGGTAGTGATAAACTCCTATACCAGCGAAGAGAAATAAGAGCATTGAACCGAGGATTGGTACACCGATGTGGATATTAGTTTGCATGGTGTTAGGATTTAGATTTGCTGGTAAAGACCGTTCAATTCTGAGTTTGAAGTCAGAATCTATGCAAACTTGCTAACAGTGTTGAGACAAAGATGTGAACCGAAGGTTGACGTGCTGAAAGTGACATGCCGGTCATGTTTTCGCCACCATAATCTGTCCGAGGCAACGGCACGGAATGACCTTGAGGTGAATATGAGTTCAAAATTTCTGCATGCCGCATTCAACGCTATCAATATGTGGTGAACTCTTCTTAAGAAATAAAAGCGCTACGATAAGGTTTCCAAGTTGATCAATTGTTCAAAAGTAAAGAGCATGAGATACAGATTTACATACGCAAACGCCATGAAAAACCCTCTATGGGGCCATCAGTGCGCAAGCCTAAATAATCTTCTAGAAAATAGCAGTCCCATTGACGTGTGAACCCACACCACCTATTCGATTAAACAGGATTAGTACAATACCTGTCATTCCGCGAAGATCTTGACTTACCAGGAACATTAGCTGGCGCACTAGTGACGAAGAAGGTCCACCTCTTCTTCTCCTTACACATCTCGGATAGCCTCTCCAAATCAACCATCTCGCCAAGAGGGCAGCCCCACAGCGCCAACAGATACTCATGCAGATGGTAGTCTACCATCGACACCCATTAGCTTCTCTCCCAAATAACCCATCCGTGATGTTTCTCACCTTGACTAGTAGGCCAAGCCTCAAATGTAGGACTATCTCCAGCAACAGCAGCGAAATAGCAGTCATGCAACCAATCAATCATTTGCTCCTCCTGCTTAACTCCCGCATATCGCTGTCCATCATCAGGCCCTAGCTGATGTGGCCGCAATGCTAGTTTCTTTCTCTCCTCCTGTGACTTGCTGAAATATGTCCGGATGAATCCACTCCTAATAAACAGCAAATCCCCAACCTGGATATCACCACCTTGAGCCTGTGGTCTGATATCGATCCCCTGCTCTTTCCCGCACGCTTCGAGATCAGCATAGGATATACGTTCGGCCTCGTAAGAGTCAAAGGCGATGCCTTTCTTATCGCAATAGGAACGGTAGTCTAGGAGGATACCACGGCCTGCTATGCCGTGGTTGGCCCAATGGTGGATGGAGCATTTATCGTTTGGATTTTCCCCAAGTATATCTGAGCCGTGGGTATTGTTGTAGAAGGAGCCGGTTGGAACCCAGGCGAACTATGCACAGGGTTAGCATGTGCACATCCTTACTCCGCAGTCGTTACCAACGTGTCTGAAACCATCCCATTGTGTCCCGCTTTGCGTGTTAAGATGATATACATCGTCGTAGGCAAGGTTCTCTGCTAGGGTCTTGATTTTGTGCTCGAAGCTCTCTCGAGCGAAAGCCGGTGTTTCTGGGTGGTTTAAAGACCAACTAAGACCCAATTGTCAGCTTGATTTCCCACTAGATTTGATACTCCATACTTAATCGGAACCATATCCCCAGTCTTGATCTCGCTCGAAGCCGCAGCTTTGACTCTCGTAGGTGTGAGGAGATTTAAACGGCCAATCTATGAGTACTTTCAGCACAGTACCCTTTTGGTATATATCAAAAAATTGACCATGTCGTTCTCTCCCCAAACCCAAGCAGTAGGTACTCCTTCTGGAGCATATTTCGCTTGGGGCACATCCTTCCGGCGTGGGAACTTTGTTGAATCGGGGTCGAATGGGATGGTTGTAGCGGTCTTGTTCATGGTGAGAAAGTCTTTGATTTGTGCTAATCTGCCTTGAGCTGTAGTGCTACCTGTCATAATCTGGGGGTGGAAGAGCAGGGTGAGAGAGCAAGGAGATGATATGAATGAAGATTGATCGAGGGATCAATTGGAGTAACCGAAAACTCTTTCCAGACATCGGCCGTATGTTACACACCCCGCATTCCGCGGTAGAACCAAGAGTCTTCATTACGTAGCTTCGGACTGCCACTGCGGGGGATGGGTGGAGGGAAGCCAGTTTTTCTTGCTTTTTGCCGCGGCATCTCGCGAGCTCTGGGATGGGCACGATCGCCGGCCGCAGGGAGACCTCGAAAATGCTGAGATATTGCATCGATGACTGAGAGGTCAATTGCTGTCAACCTGGATATCGTTGAAGAAATGATCGATTGCGTTAATGGAGGGAGAAGAAGAGCCGAGGTAGGATAATCGGCCTGTGCAAAAGGGTCGCGAATCCTTGGCAAAAGTCCAAACCCCCCCCGAGCATGATTTCTTCATACAAATTTAAACAAAAAAATAGAATTTTTTTTTGATTGAGGCGATTATAGAGCTATATAAGACTAATAGATGATATTAATTTTAAGAAACATTTAGTGAGAAAAGGTAGTCTATTATCTACGTGTTTGGATTAATATGTAAGTTGGTCGGAAATCATAGAGGGGGGGGGGTTTATTTTTGATTTTAGGCGCCAAGGATTCGCGACCTTTTTGCACACGCCAAAACCCTAAGACCGTCTGCTAGTGCCCTCTACATCGCTGTGCTGACCTTCAACGCTTTCGGAATTAGTTGGACCGTCTCTTGCACTTTCGCTGACCGAAATCTTATCGGCTTTTGCACTTTCCAATCGCACATTCGTTAGCCTGACCCTCAAACATTGATGCTTCTCGGATCTCTTCCTAGACCCCATGTGTCTATCATAACGTTCCCTCTAAGAAACTGGTCCTGTCCGCGAATCTCCACCTATATCACCAAAAAGTGGCGTTGCTCCCCAGCAGTGAATAGTGCGTTTGTAGGAGATTATTGTCAAGAGCCTCATATGAAACACGACTATGGTGAGTAGCAAAAATCATGAGCCACCACCCAACAAAAATCTTTCCTGGAATGCCTTTCTGTAGAATCCCCAGGCTAAGTAAACGTAAAGTCGGAACTTGAGTTGATTCATAGCAGCTCAAATTGTCGTGTCGTCATATATTCTTTCAAATTTCCCTATGGTCATTCAGCCTGCAATGTGAAACGATGATAACGGCAGCATGGGGAATGCTTCTACGACGAATAAGACCGCCACCCTGGCGCAACAGAAAGTTCACAAATTCCTGATGACATATACTCTCGTCTCAAACGGCTCACTATATCATGCTGCGTGTTCATCCCAAAGCTTTTGGATATCAAGATTCAAGTGCACTATGAGCAAAAGTATCTTTTAATTTGGGCGCGCACCAACGCTGAAAACAATTAATGACATTTTCGATTCGGCTCAAACAAAACCTGCATACTGCATTCCACCGACCTTATAGCAGAGTGACGACCTTCTACTTGTTCTAGAGGATGTGTCAAACTAAGATTAAAGTCTCTATTTCACGGCGTTGTATATGATGTCTTCTCTCAAAATTTTACATTTCTGTTTCTTTTTTTTTTTTTGCATCGAGCGATGCTCAATCTATTCAGCAGGCGTCACACTTTGTCATTTGTAAAGTTCTTTCAGAGTACTCCTGTCTTTCGTAATGTCAACCCCTCTGCACTTCTAAGATCCCCTTGACAGTCAATGCGAGTTATTTTTCAACTGTGTTGTCATCCAGCAGCATTCCCCCGTCTCAAAAAATATTCTCATCTAGCGTTAGGCCTTTGGCCTATGTACCCAGACCCGCTCAAATCTAGTCAGGGTCGTTTTCGAATTTCAGCAGGTCCTTCAATCATGACAGGCTCCAGTAATGCGTGGTACATACACTTGAGACGTTGCTTCAAAATCTAGCCGCCTTGGCGTCTAGGATATTGCTGCCTCTTCAAATGTCTCTGCCGTGTACTCGATTTCGGTTTCACGAGCCTCTCCGGCGAGCCATTGGATCACTTCGACCATCATTGGGCCGTGCTAACTGCCCTGCCGTCGACTTCAACAAAAACCTTGTCATTAGATAATTGAAAAGCTCGAGGAATCCCTCCTTATCCGGCACTCCAAGTCCCAACTCTTTGTAGTCCATTGCAGTTTCTGCACTTGATCTGCTTCCGTTTGCTGGAGGTCTGCATGTGTCAATTCAAATATTGTTGGTGACTCTGGCATGCAAGAACTTGGACTCCTTTCACTATCATGCATGACAGTTTCGGTTTCGGTTTCTCTACACGCAATTGGACGGCCCAATACAAGTATAAGAGCGGGCTTCACCCACTCGCTGCAAACACTGACACCTCCGCGACCTTTTCCCATTACACTAACGTTCCAGCGTGATATTCACTACTTTTCACGCCAGGTCATGGAACTATTCTCACATAAGTGTGTTACTGCAGACGATTATGGCGCAGTGCCTGTACAATGGGGGTTAAGGGCGGTAGCATTTGTGTGGGTTTGATGCTGCAGACTTGTTGATTGGGTGTGGGTGTATGGTAAGGTTTTCGATGGGGAATTTAGAGGCTTGTGGGATACTGGGTGCCGTCTTTGGTGTCATGGCCTTGGAGCGATGGTCCAAGTTCAGCACGGAATTGGCCAAAATCAATGAAGACTGAATGTTCGTGTACATATGTTCAGGCCGTCGTTATTGGATACAGGAGAAGTGTCTCAAACCTTGACACGGACAATCTGTCCCTAGCTCAGTCAGCCCTTTTATAAGCAAGCTGACCGTCCAAGTTAAGCCAGGTACCTGGGCGAAGGGGCACAAGGAGCCTTATGCCTTATACAGGCAAGGAAAATGATTGGCAGAAACTCCAACAAAATAGACACCTTTGCCCAACTCATGATCCAGACTCAGAGAATACTTCGTATACAGACTCAGCGTATATAGACTCAGAGGATTCAGACTCAGAGGATTCGGACTGATCTTCATCTCCTAGCTTCTTCTTCAACAGCTTGATTATCCCCTTGCGTCCACATTCAATTGCATAATCCAACAGTGTATGACCTTGGTGGTCCTGGTAATCCGCTGCTACATCATCGCGATCCAGTAGCAGCTTGACTGTTCCGTCGTGTCCGTGTACAATTGCACGATATAGTGGTGTATGGCCCTCTTCGTCCTTAGAATCGGCCGCCACATCCTCCCGATCTATTAGTAGCTTTACTACCTCCTCGCCATTCCAAACCTCAGCTGCCCAAGATAGAGGTGTCCGACCAGTATTATCACGAGAATCTGCCACCACATCCTCCCGATCTAGTAGCAGCTTTACTACCGCCTCTTGCTCTTCCTCAGCTGCCCATGATAGGGGTGTCCGACCATATTCATCCTGAGAATCAGCCAGCACATCATCCCGATCTAGTAGCAGCTGTACTACTGCTGCATGCCCATTCCGAGCTGCCCACGATAGGGGTGTCCGACCCATTTTATCTTGGGAATCTGCCACCACATCACTCCGAGCTAATAGCAGCTGTACTACTGCTGTATGCCCATTCTTAGCTACCCACGATAGGGGTGTTCGACCATATTTATCACGGGAATCTGCCACCACATCATCCCGATCTAATAGCAGCTTTACCACCTCCTCTTGCCCTTCTGCAGCTGCCCAAGATAGAGGTGTCCGACCAGTATTATCACGAGAATCTGCCACCACATCCTCCCGATCTAGTAGCAGCTTTACTACCGCCTCTTGCTCTTCCTCAGCTGCCCATGATAGGGGTGTCCGACCATATTCATCCTGAGAATCAGCCAGCACATCATCCCGATCTAGTAGCAGCTGTACTACTGCTGCATGCCCATTCCGAGCTGCCCACGATAGGGGTGTCCGACCATCTTCATCCTGAGAATCAGCTACCACATCACTCCGAGCTAATAGCAGCTGTACTACTGCTGTATGCCCATTCTTAGCTACCCACGATAGGGGTGTTCGACCATATTTATCACGGGAATCTGCCACCACATCATCCCGATCTAATAGCAGCTTTACCACCTCCTCTTGCCCTTCTGCAGCTGCCCAAGATAGAGGTGTCCGACCATCACTGTCTTCAGGGTTCACCACGGCTTCGGGTTCTTCGAGCCATCTCTTTGCAAGATCCATTACATTAAAATATGCGATAAGGTGCAGACCGGTGAGTTGGCGTGGAACTAACTTTACAGTTCGCCAAGTATGAACTTCTTCTTTCATTAAAACCTGACTGGCGCAAGCAAATTTCCTCTTATCTAATAGGAAGGTCAAAGCCACGTCGCCGATAGTATTTTCCGCTCGAGACGCATGAAGACCCCAGTTCCTGGCTGCATATTCAAGCAAGCAATTCTTTTCTAATTGAGCTTCGTACTTTTCGTTTGAAGAGCAGTCACCGCTTTCAAATACATTAAATGAGAGGTATGTAAGACAAGTCTCTGCGATCTGGCTATGAGCACGAGGGAACCATTTATGTTTCAAATCCCTGAAATACTCTTCGACTGTGAAATGTACTAGGCGTATTGTTTCGCTTTCAGCGTCGATTGTGATCAGTCCAGCCGAAACCGACACAATGAGTGCTTCTGCTGGTATTGCTTCGTCATCCAACGCATGGTCCCCGGGTTCGACGGCCAACGCCTCTCGTAGCTCCTTCGATTGCAGTGGTCGAATCGCATTCGATATCCAAGTCAAAGCGGACATTGCAAGCTGGCTATGCGGCTCTACTTGACCCTGGATGCGATTCATTGCTTCATCATATGTCTCGTTCAATTTGGTTGGCAGGGACTCTAAAGCCTTCCGAAGGTTACGGATACTTGTTTGACATCCAAGTCGGTCTAAGTGCAGACGCGGTAGCAAGAACCTAGAAAGGTGATCAGCAAATCCTGAGATCCGATTTGGCCTCTTGAGTTATGACTAACATTCCTTGGGCCTTCTCGGTCAGTCTATCAACGATCGTATTGGCAAGTTCAGCATCCCCCACTATCTTGTTGGCAAATCTAAACCGGGAGTTATCCACAATTCGGGAACGCACGTATGATTCGATATCAGAGTCTGCAGCACGGATATCAAGACGAACGGACCCTGCCAGTTGTTCTTGGATGACATGATTTTCTCGTGACGTGAAGAAGAGGGTGTAACCATTAGAGGTGCTCCCTCGCTTTTGCAATTTTAAAAGTTCCTCCAGTAAAGGTAATTGTAGCACATCCTCATCTTCATCCCTGAAATGTTCATCCAAAGCATCTATGAGAATGAAACATCTCCGGAAGGAATTTGGAAAGGACGAGAGTAGACTTAAATGACTCTCAAGTGATAACGAGCGTTGACCTTGCTCGTGTGAGTAGTAGAGGTTGACAACATCGACTGGCATCTCTTTCTGCTGCGAGACTATCTGCTTTACCAGACTTGAGATCAGGTTGACGGTTGTCTGATTTGTACGATCCTTGTAGTCACAGTAGGCAAAGGATATTGATACATCTTCTCCAACAAACATCTGTTGAAGATTTTCAATAACAATTGACCTACATGGCATCAATTAGCCAGACCCCTGACTGAGAAGATACGCTGTACAAGAGCACACGTACGTCATTACGGACTTTCCCGCTCCGGCTGTCACTGTTGTCAGTCTAGACAGTCAAACAAGCATCGGCGGACTCACGTATGCCGGGACACCATAGCGTTGAGGGGGACTCATCATGACCATTCCGCCATGCTTTGAAAGCATCTGAGTCCAACAGCCACCGTCCTGTACCAGGATGCCGCTTGGAGAGGATGTCCCTCTGCTTCTCGTCGAAATTCAAGTTCGAGAGCCAGGTCAGGATCTTCTGGTTCTGTTCCACATTATGCCATTCCCTCTGTTCTTGTCTCGCTTGTCTCATCTCTTTATGGTTCATCAACCCTAGCGTCATAGTATCTATCGATACCATATTGTTGAAAATCTCACATTGGTGACGGAGTTTGTCCACAGAATTCTGTGCGCGTTTATTTAGGAAAGCGCTCTTCAATCTCTCCCACCCCATTCTATGTCCTTTGCCCCTCCTCTTCAGCTCAATTAACAACTCTTCTAGCTCTTCTTTGCAGGATTTGATCGACAATTGTGTTTCAGCGGCGGGGGGAGCATCGGGTCCCAACTCCGACAGCAACGCGGACCTTCGATTCTCGAAAGCTTCTTTGAAGTCCGCATTCAAAAGTAAATTCGTATTGGTCTCTGATAGAACGGTTTTGAGGCTTTGTAGTTCCCTCCCGAACCCTTCCACGTCTGCGGGTGCATCTTTCCAATCCAGCCCAAATTCAGCAACAACCTGAGTGATCTGAATTGCTAGTCCAAGAATGCCAACAACCCCAGCTGCGACTCCCAACGCCTCTGCCATAGTATGAATCACCAATATCTTATAGAGTTGCTTCTTTCTCTCAATACGTCAGAGAGCCTGGCACAAGGCGCAAAGGGATAGGATATCTGCGGTTCGGCATTTTCTACCCTACACTACTCCAAATAAGTTACTGCATAACGCTGCTATCAACAAGAATCAGGAGCGTGTATCGGTGGGCGGTGGAGCAGTGCAAAAAGTACCAAAAAGTACCAAAAAGTAAGCATGGAGAGGCCAGCGTTGATAGTGGGGTTTCGCGATCTAGCCTGGTTAGGATGCGGCTCATGCACGAAGACGTAGCGAGTTAGTGCGATGGAGGTCGTCTTTCCAAAGTGCTAAGGTAGCTGTGCTGTGAGACGACTGAAGACAATATAGTATTTTGCTTACTACGTCTGACCTTTCCTTCACATACTATGATAAGTACACTTGTCTTTGCACTCACCAGAGTTCGAAATTGAGTAGCCTGAAGCACGATTGCTGGCATAAGTCCACCACGAGGACCTGGCATGTAGCCGCACCCTCCATTCTGTTCACCACCAGCTAGCCTCCGAATATTGTGTTCTGGGTTACGAGGTCTTCGGATAATTCTGATTGTACCATCTTTCATGTTCAGGTGGGTCTACAGTATTTTTCCGTAGCATTCGAGGCTATTCAAAAGAACAATTGCGTGGAGAGGTGCATTAGAGCCGGTAGTCTAGCGTACCAACCACAAGATAATTGACATATCTATAAGTTTTGGCCAGTATTCTTTTGCACAATCTCCCCCTCGCTCTCTATTGAGCCTTTTGGCGCCCGGCTGTCACAGTTTTCGTTAGGATGTTTTCCGAGCTATTGGTCGACAAGAGGTTAGTCTTATGTCTCAGCTCTTCTGCTATCTTTGTTTTGCTCCCAAAAACTTCTCCGCCCCCCCAGCCTTCATATCGTTCGTTGAATTAATTTGGTAGACTGTGGTGCAATGAGGGGATACTATCATGGTCCTATCCTTCAACGTGTTCTGCGAATTGCTGAAGGAAAGGGAGACCCTATCGATTTATCCGACTTTATAACCCCCTGTGCCGGGCCCTCTTTGCTAATTCATATATGAGCATTGCTCTAGGCATCTTTTTCAGGGTCAAGGCCTCCACCTCCAAGAACCTGGGATCTTTATCTCTTTCTGTATCATGAATGCTTAAGAGCATTGGTCATGACTTCGTATCGTGGCAGCTCTTAATGACTAGCTTCCCCGAGCCCTCTTCGTTGGAAGGCTTCCCTCTTCCCTGTCAGGAGCCCCACCACTGCTGAGGCAAGATAGTCAGACGACTAACCATTTCCATGACAAGATCATCTCCGTCGCCCAGGGGAACTTCAAACAAACTCCACTCGTCAAGTATCTCGTAGAGAGTACAGGCAACAGTCTATACGTCGGCTGGAAAATGCATCAGTCCCTTTGAGAATCTGTCTTTGGGAGTCAAACAGGTAAGAAGTAACAAAGAATTCTCGTGTCTCTGTCTTGCTGAACCATGCCTCACCGAAGTCGAATGTTAAGATGCGCGGATCACTAAACTTGTCGGTGGCCATGACAAGTCGGACAGACC
Organism: Cladonia uncialis; assembly: GCA_002927785.1. Classification (NCBI taxonomy): domain Eukaryota; kingdom Fungi; phylum Ascomycota; class Lecanoromycetes; order Lecanorales; family Cladoniaceae; genus Cladonia; species Cladonia uncialis. Next base: position 20,958 of record NAPT01000385.1, read on the forward strand.
ACAGTGAGTAGGATGGAGCCTCAGGAACAGGAGGAGCTCGGTCTATTCTCTCGATTTCGGTCTCCACAGGCTCATCGAAGTGCTGATATATTCTATCGGTGAACAAGAAGTTACATCTGGTCAGCAGAAGTCTATGTTTTTTAAATGGAAATCTTATCAACACATTAGCATAAGCTCTTGATAAGATCAGGACCGCACCGTCAGAATACATATCTCCCGAGCCCAGAACAGCTTGCGCAGCGATTGCTCCCATGATCCTGATGGGGTAGAGGCGGCATCGCGCGCTCGCCTCTTTCGAGTCTACCAGATCGCATCCGGCTGGTTCGCTCACTCGATATCGATATCGGCCGTTCGCCATCGGAGTGAAAATCCATCGAGCAGGGGCACGACATAATTCAATTCTTAAATGAGCACCCTTCAGATGTCGTAATATTCGACTTTCTGAACCCCACTGTGATGCATCTGCTACGATTATCTTTATCGCAATATAGCAGTTCATGTGCCGATCTCTGACGAGCCAAAACGTAGAGCAATTGCGGAATCTTCGTTTATGAATGATACGTTAATGGACCCCTGCATACTCATTCTTGAGATGTACCGGATGGTATCCGACTACTTGGTAGAGTTCAAGGTGTTTGGCATCCACATCGCCCTTTTACGTCCTTATAGATCCTTTCCCAGGGGACTTCTTGCACGCCAGATGTGAGGAGACATAGTTGGTGTTGATACAGCCTATAACGAGCAAGGAACCTAAGTTGATCTTGAGAACAGTTTCGCCTTTCGTTTAGTCGGATTAGACCTGGAGTTTGTACTGTGCGTCCCGAGGGGAAATATTTCGATCGAAGACACTAAGTAGATACGGGGGTAGCCTCTCAATGATCAAGCACTAATAACGATCACAGGCAATACACATATATGTTGAAGATATAAAATTTGCTATCAGAAAGTGAACAAATAAGCTGTGTACGAAGGGACGATCTCGTAGCTCGATCTGGAGAAGGATTGACTTTCGTTGACGTCACCAATGTCTAAGCTTCTCCTGCCAAAACGAATGAGGCCAAAGCTAACCGCAACGAGGGGCTGGATCTACCACGGATATTATATCGGGATTCTTCTGCCTGGTCTTCAGTAGCTGCAAAAGAATGACTTCCCCGTCGTTTGGAACAAAGCAGTTCAGTCTACACTGACTCAAAATGTCCATAGCGTCACGCATCTCTGCCAATTATTTTCAAAGCTTTTCAATACAGGTCTCACGGGATACCATTGCTAAGTAAATATCTTGTCTTCCGCACGTAACCTGCAGAGGTGCTAGACAGTTCTCATCGCTTGAGTCTAACCAAAAACCTTATTCGCAAACCCGCACCCGATGGTCGGCTCGAGGATTGGTTCCAGCAGCCCCCGTATGCACGAGAAGATAAGATACACGATATCAAGAGGATGCGCACTCTCCACCGAAAACTTCAGAGCTTACTTTCGTCCCTCTCAGACAGCAACCCACTTGGCCAATTTCCTTGCCCTTTTATTCGCATGCACTCCGCATTTCTCAGTTCTGGTCGACACGTTGGCCTCCAAGTTGGCTTCGGACAGGGCCACAAGCTTGTAGGGGTACCGGAACCTTCTGATATCATGAACGCATCGAGTCATGTTCAGCAGGCCAGAGACCCATGGTTCTGTATTCGTGAAAGAATAAGCAAGACGCATGTGTACATCGCGAACACACATCGATTCTCTATTTCGGAATTTTTCAAATTTTGCTTTTGGGGACTTGTATCCCTGAGTAAGAGATTCTCAGTGCTGAAAGATTGCTTGAAAAAACATCTCCACTGCTTCCAAACCTTGTCAAATTTGCAACTCGCTGCGCTTTAGTCCTTTGATACATATGACTTGTGCTCTGTTATCTGGCCTCGAAAGCGAAACCATCGTTATAAAATCCCAAAAGCTACGAGCTAGGTAGTCAACTTTCGAATTGAGGAATGGAGCTGAAGACGAAGTCGAGGACTCCCAATCTGTTGCTTGATTATCCACCCATAAAAGAGAGAGAAACAAAGAAACAAAGAAAACCACCTTCCAATGTTCACATCTCTTGAGATGGAGCCTCCCATACTTAATGCACATTTGACAAAGCAACAACATCAAGCATCTAGCCACGATAGCTGTACAGATGTTGCTTTAACGACCTACCAAATTGCAACGTTTCTAGGCGTGGAAAATTTAGTATGGAATCCATGCTCTTCCCTCCACCCGATTCATCTGAATACTATCTTGAAAGAGCCATAATTCAGACTTTAAGCTTGATTACATCCGAACGCGATTGCGACTTGTTGGGGATTATAAGGGATCGGGCTTATTTCGAACCCATAAGCGTGGAGCAGGATGAGGCAGCCTCAGATCTCGTGGGTATTCCTCCCGCGTCCCTCAGCAAGTCTTCTGTATCTCAGTACTAAAGGTATCTGCGGGGACTGCTCCCAAACGGGTGCTTCTCGTATCAGTTCTTGGATATATCCAATGGAAATTACGTTTTTTAAGATATTTGCTCAGGATAAGCGAATGTTTCTCTGTAGCGGGCATCATTGATTTGACGTACAACTGTCGACGGACTATACATGTCGTTTGCAGATTGCGTTATTTCATCGCTTTTCTTCCTTACAAGACCCTGATATAATACTCGCAAGACTTAAACAGGATTAGACCGAAGATGAATATCATGGGTTCCAGGGCGTCAAAGCCATGTATTATGACTCCAGTGGCTACTGAGTAACAATTATACTTCCTTCTTGCAGATGTGCGCTTGGTCGTTCCAAAGCTTTTTACCAACTCTGATTATATACATTCGACAACACTTCTCCCTACATATAGTGTAAATGGATAAGCGTTCCCTCATACAAGTCCGCGAGTCAGGTCTCAGGTTGTAAGGTCGAGTATATTTTACCGTACAGTGATGTACAGAAACGACGATTGAAACCAAGAACGAATGCATACATCGTGCTCAGATGCCAGAGTCCTGAGATCGTTTTGAAAATGGCCACATATTATTATACCAGGCAGATATCTTCAGCCCGTGGCGTCTTTCCGTACCACTCCTCGCCTTTCAGCAGGACTGATGCGAGACGCCAGGCCGCGCCGTCTGGATTCCTGATCACGAGAAGTGCGCTCACCATGTCGTACAGCCATTGATTTGAGGCCGCGAAGTCGCGAATGCGAGGCCAGTGCTCTATGAACATAAAATCTGCCTCATAGTTTTGCTCTATGAGTAGCTGCGAATACTCGGGTTTGAGTCGGAAGAAGGAATCGGTCAGTTCAAAGCACTGATACTCGCCCGCCACATCTCGCAAAGCATGGCCGTCTTGGCCAATTAAAGTCCAATGCTCTCCGATCGCCGTCTTGGACTGTTGACTGCTTGACTTCAGCATGCGATGGGTTTCACAGTCTCGCCGCACCAGTTTAAGTTTGAACTTGGCAACAGTTGATTTGATCTGAAGCACCGAGGAATGACTTTCTCTGGTAGGGTAGCTCATCACTCTGGCCCTCTCTGGATGGGTTATTCTGGTCTCAGTCAACTGCATGCGCTTCCTCTTTAGAGATGGGCCGTGTTGATGTATCTGCTGGGCAGGATCCTCGGCCAGATAGGCAGCCATGTCACCCACCCAATAGGCATACTCTATTCTGCCTGTCCATGCTGTCCAACTCCATGATGGAAAGCCCAAGCGTCGAGTCAGTGTATTCTGAGAATGTGATACCCAGATCAAGGCTCGCAGGCAGTCATGCATTGGGAGTCCGAAACAGAAGTCGACCCCGGCTGCTTGACTGAGTCTGTTGAGCGAACCTCGACACGCATTCAAAGCGTCCGTTTCATGGGTCAATTTCCGGCCAGAGAAGACCGAAACGAGGGCGTCATAATTTTTGAAGTCCCATTCCGTATCATCAAGACTGATGCTTGAGCCATCTTCTCTGAAGTAGTCATTGCCAAGCCGTGTCATTACACCTTCGACTCCCAGGTTCAGGGCTAGGCAGTCATGAAAGAAATCCGTGCGACAAGTCATAGAAATATTCGTTTTGGCGAATATTATGCATCTTTGGGAGAGCAGTCGCTCCTGCAACGTCCAGCCTCTGCTGTCCCAGATCGAGTTGCCATTGTTATCCCAAATGGAATAAATGAACGTGGCCATCAACCGCCCACTGTCAAGTCTAAGCGTGGGCTGCTGACTCTGTTGCAATGGCCTTGATATACCCGGGAGCCCCCAGTCGGCGTCTGGGCCATCCATACTGACTATTGTCAGATACGCCGACGCAAAGATCTGGTCCATGGCGTTGATTTGTCGTTGCTTTTCCTCATGATTCGTCTGATCTATGCATAGATGATCAATCCAAAGATAGCGTTCCCCTATACGATCCACAAATGTGATGGCATCTACCATGGTTTGAGGTATGATGTTCGGCAACTCCTGGGTGAACTCAGGGTTTGTTTGACCCTGGTCGTCCTGCTCTCTCGATGTACAATCATTGGAGACAGAGACAGACGCGGTTTTCTGGCCTTTCTTTCCCCAGACATAACTCAGTGCAACAAAACGATCGCCAGCGCGGCGTCGGACCAAACTCTTTGTCTGTACGTCAACTAGATAGATGTCCAAGGTCAGAATAGACGCTGCATCTTCCCTTTGACATTCGGCGCCGTGTTCAGTGCAACACTTCCAAAGCCACGAATTCACGAGATCATAATTCACAGATCCATTGAAAGCCTCCAATGCTCCCTTTTGCCTCGGATAAACTCCCTTACTCGACCTCCCCGCATCCTCATCGCTACCAAGAGCAGGTTCAAAGCTAACGCATATGTGAGGCTGCCCAGTCACTGTTGGCGGTCCCGTCCGGAGCCAGACAAACGGGCAGGCAGGGAGATCCGTCTCGACACCCGCCTTAGTATACCAGGTCTTGCCATCAGGATCGCTTGCAAAGTAAATAGCAGTATCTCGCGGTGTCAGTCGCGCGTGTAGGCGCTCTGACTGGCCCTCGCTTCCGGTTTGAAACGCTTCTATCAGAAATTTGCAAAAGACACAGGCTGATTGGGTCTCAACTGCATGGAAAAGATCGCCTACTTTTCGGCGATGTGGTCTGGATGTCGGCTGTTGTTGAAAGATGTTTCGGATTGGGATGGCTTTGCAGGATTCGCAGAGTTGAGAGTGTTGGGGGTTAGACCCTGCGCGAATGGTTTGAGAAGATTCAAGAGCTTCATAGAAGGATTTTGCACTCTCATAGGTTGCCTCGGCGCTCTGATATTGAGCTTTGACGAGACTGAGATGGTCTCTTGCTTTCTTTAAATGCTCAGCAGCTGATGCTAGAGACTTGCTCATAGTCCAAGTACACACTATCCAAGCCTACGTTTTGCAGTAGCATGGATATCTTAGGGAGGAGGCTATGAGGCCGAGAACAGGAATGAATGTACAGCAGCAATTTCTACACATGAGTCCGAGTTGGGAGGCCGGTCTCTTATGGTCGGCTTCATGTGCGTAGATAACAACAAATCGTATCAAGTCATAGCAGGCTTTGCTGTGGTGCTAATTGCCCTATAATGAACCTGACAATTGAGGTTGGAACAGATCAGGTAGTTCTATCATCCGCGGTTGCGCGACGCTTACGGACGTATGAGTAGGTAGTTCTAGGGGGACGCTGTTCATGGCCACCCCCAACCAACCCCACGTTTACAAAACTTTGCACCGAACATCTTGCGCCAGATTATTGACGATAATGTCCAACGATCCGCAGACTATGTTCCATTTCTTTGAAATCTGATGACTTGCATTTCTTCTCTTCAAGAATCATTCTCCTAGAACCCTCTTCCACCCTCACCAGCCATGCCCCGCGCCCTCTCCACCGCCCTCCGGGCCCTCATCAAAGCCGACCTCGAAGCCAACCTCCCCATCAAAGAAATAATGGCCAAGCACAGAATCTCCCAGAACAAAGCCAGCAGCATGTACAATCTCTACCAACAAACAGGCGAGGTCTGGCTCCCTTCCACCAAAAAGCACAACCAAGGCCGTCCCAGGAAAATAAAACCAGCCCATAAAGAAAGACTCCGAGCATTCCTAGCCGAACATCCTGATGCGTATCTAAGCAACATGTGCGATTTCCTGGCTGCAGAATGCGGCGTCCACATCAGCGAAAGTGGCGTCTCCCGCTTCTGCAAGGAATTGGGACATACATGCAAACGCAGGCCGGACGGCCAACGAGACGGACTAGGCTTTGGTATGCGCACATTACCCCGCGACGAGAATGGTAGACCGATCCGTCCAAGCAAGAGCACGTCAAAATATCAAAGGAAGGGGCCGGGGGAAATGCCTGGACGGGCTAGGATGACAAAGTTATTGGAGACGACGAGGAACTGGGTGAAAGAGTATATGAGTTCGAGTGGGAGGTTTGATGGGGGGCATGATTGGGCGCATGTTGAGAGGGTGGTGGCGCTTAGTATGGAGATTTTGCGGGTTGAGGAGAAGACGTGGAAGAGGAAGGGAGTGAGATTTGATGCTGTGGTGGTGGAATTGGTGGCGTTAATGCATGATATTGATGAGCATCGGTTTGTACCGACTTCTTCCCCTCAGCCTGCAGATGAGATCGACTCGGCGACGACTTCAGCAACCCAAGACCAAGACCAGAGCCAAAACCAAACCCAGACTCAAGGCTACCCATCCCCCGACTCAATAATGGACCCTTCCCCTCTCGACCAGTCTACCTCCAATCCCCCAATCGACC